>OZ020479.1:55172184-55463580 GCA_963971345.1 Andrena flavipes
GTATACAATAAACCGTTTCAGTATCATTCGAATACATATATATATATATTGTAATATTTCATTTCATATAAAATAATACAAAACGGTCAATAAAATATCATAAAATAATTTTAAAAGAGCAACTTGTTTTCCTACATGCGTCACAACAAAGAATAGAAACCTGCAAAATATCTCCAAGGATGATTACTTTTTGCAGTATGTTGTCAATAAGTATCGCAAATTTAGATCATTCATTGTTCCACGTCTTCATATTACCATATTATTATCAACATAATTCATTCGTATCTAATGATCGCATTCTGGGATTAAGATTTATGCATCAAGTTCCATGTATCTCATAACGTAAATAAAAGGTGGGTCGAAAATGTAAAACAAAAGAGAACTTTTAAAAATAGCCCTGCTAGTGGATAATTATCAAGAATTTGAAAAACAAAATTGGGAATGCCAGAAAATGATTAATGAACTTTCGCCGAAGATGTAACAATGTAATATATAAATAACGCTACAATTATCGAAGTGAAACGGCAAAAATCAATTACGACTCCCATTGGAAACATATTTATATGAGTACGCGCGTATCGTTTATTATAATGTATCTAGAGTTTTGTATGATTATACCATTCTTGATCGATCTTACGTGTATACTGCTTTTTAACTTTCTTATTACTGTTTTTTTTCTGTATAAATATGTATTGTTGTTAAATCTTGCAAACCTCGTTTGTTTAAAGTCCTTTATCAGCAACAAACTGACGTTTGCAACGTCCTCTTCTCTATTCATCCAAAGTAAATAAATGACTCGAGTTTACAATGCCAGTGTCCTCTTCTCACACTTAAAAGCTAAATCCTAAAGCTGCACTCTTACCATTTATTTATGTATATTGTACAAATAACTAGCATTTGACGCGACTGTTTACTAGCAATTACTTGCTAAACCGTTTACATTCGTGACATTGTGTATAAAACTCTATTGGAGTATATGCTTACACTGGTAATCCTTACATTTTCTCTTCAGTTTTATGCTTTTATAATAGTAATTATCACTTTTTCGCTCTCTAGGCCACACAGTTTGGGTGCCAAAATTTGTTAACGACGTTGCACGCGACTAAAGCATTCGGAGTGTTCTGCAGAGACGGGCAGGACCCGAGAGGCCAGCTGGGTTCATCCTCACTAGACCATATTTGTCTGTCCGTGCTCATAAGCCAAGTATCATAAGCTTCTGTGCCGGACGCAGCGTATCCGTGCCGAATGTAAGACCAGTCGGCTTCTTAAGATAAACAAACAAAAAACCAAGAAGGAAAAGAAAAACTAACGGAAATCAGGAGACTTCCCTCGTAGTCTTCCTTTGCATTCCTTCGTAATATTCCTTCAAATTGATTTTCTCGCTCTCATATTCCTTCTTCTCCCTTTCATTCTCTCTTTCCCGTATTCGAAGTTGGTCCGTATCTTTTAAAAGCCTCTTTCTTTTTTATGAACGAATAAAGAAATTTTCGTACAACAAGTTGTTTCGTTCGCTTCTGCCATTCGTTTGTTTCATTTGAAATCGAAGCGGTATATTCGTTAATAACGTCAGTACTATTACTTTTCACACTCGTAATGTCATTACTCCGAGGTATTGTTCGAGGCTGACAAAACGACGAAATGCAAAGCAACGCAACGGGGAAGGACCTTAAAGTTCCTACTGCCCGTTCTCATTGCCCTCCTTCCTTTTTTTTTTCTTTTCATAAACAGTACATTAAGTTCTTGCGGTATCGTCGTGAACATTGTATATACAGTATGTATAATCACCTAACATATTTTGACGGTACCGCGATCACGGCGACTGTACATCGTATCGTCGACCGTCGTCGTAGTTTCTTCTGCTTCTCATTTCGTTCAGTGAATAGCAACTGGACTCTGCTGGACGCATACTCCAACCATAGGACTGTCCTCCCTTTCCGGATCTCTCTGCTTGCCGGTCGAGACTGTCGATGGTTGTCTGACTATTCCGTGCGCATCCGTCGTTGGATAACCGTAATTGTAGAAGTTCTGCTGCTGAATCATCGGTGAGGTCATCATCGCGGGCAGATGGGGAATTCCAGGGAGAATTAGGCTATTATACGATCCAAGAGAGCTTTGTATCAGGGAGCTATCTACAGATTGCATGGACATTGGCCCGGATGCAGACACCCCCGTGGCGGAGGTTGACGGATAGCTTGTTGTTACGACGCGTCGACTAGCCAAGTGCCGCGGCGAAGATTCGCACTCCATCGGTTGATAGCCACCAGGGAGACTTGATCCTTGCATCGGATTGCCACTGTTGCTGCTTCCCTGTCCTGACATCGTTACCAGTCCTGGGACATTAAGAAAGATCAATCTTAGAAATCATCGAACGACTCGGTAGAATCTTCATACTAATTCAAAGATCATCCAATGAATTACTAGCTCTTACGATAGAACATCACTATGGGAGAGTGAAAAGTAATTAAAAATATCTCAAAAGAACTACGGACACATTCCAGGCATTCAACTTAATGCTTCATTCTTACTTTCTTTTAAATTCAGTCGATGATCGACTTACGCTGTTACTTGTTTCCTTTTTCTTTGAAAATCATATACAATATCGGCGATATAATAATATTTAGTACATTAGTAATGATAAGTTATTCGTCTTCTTCTTTCAATAATTTGAATGACAAATAATTTCTAATGCTATCGCTATATATGGAATGGTACAGTTTATTAAATTCATACTTCGTGCATAGTTTTTATTAAATTGTATGTGTGTGTGTGTAAAATTTTTAGCGGCGGTCGGATCGATTGGGACTTTTGACGTATTGTTTAAAACGACAAAATATAGGCCTATACCAATATTTGCTTGCTGGGATTTATTCCAAAAACAGATCCTAATTTCACCGGACTAAGAATATAAATGTATTCTATTTGCATCATATTATAAAAATTTTTTGTGATGAAATTATATTTGAAAAATGTGTTACATTAGCCTTATATTCTTATATTAATTTACGAAGCCTAATAAGTTTTATGAACTGATATTGTATATTATCTTTTCTATGAGTAGGAAGGCAATGCAGAAAAATGTACACATTCAAATATTAATTGTGCGCTTTAGTGATCTGTACAATATTATTTATTACAAGGGTTAGAGATTCCCTTATAGTTCATAACTCGCCAACGAAGTCTCAAGCACAATTCCGTCTAATTTTGACACGTAGAATTACTCCTTAAAGTGTCTGACACCTGTTGCCGAACATCATGTATATCTATAACCTGTTCATATAAAAATACTTAAACAATAATTGGCTTTTAATGCCAACGAATTTTTGGGCCTTCCAATACAACAGTATCTATAAGTTCAGATTTAAAACATTTCAAATGTTGAATTCCCAATTTACTTATACTTACAGTCCTGTATTAAAACTTATTATAGCTGATATACAATTTACAGCATCTTTAATCATACAATACTGTTCGAGCGTAATCTTTTTAAGGACAAGTAGCTAAAGCCTATACATCAACAAGCTATAAAAAATTTACTTAACATTATTGAAATGTTAGAATCGCACTCTGATAGAATAATTATTAGAAATTCAAACAAATCCTATGAGGAACTTAAAATGACCTTTAACTATAAAAATAACGATAACTTCTAAAGTTATTCTAAACTACTCTCCAAAATCGTCTTGTTTCGTATTTCGATATTTCTCACTGTCTGAAAGTATCATACATTTTAGCACACCTTGCATACATGTGTATACAGAATCATAATTGCATACTGAATGTAACCTTGCATACTTTATTTTTTTTTTGTTATTCCTAAATAAGAATATACGAGGTAAAAGAAAATTATATACGAGGAAAAACAAATAAAGTGACAAATGTGCATAATATGAACCGACGCGAAATGTTCACTGTAACTGCAAAATCTAAATGTCTCGCATATGTATAGAAAAATACACTCCTAAACGGACTGTATGCAAGCAGTTAAGGCATGCATGAAATAAATAACAAGACAATGAAGTAATCGCTCTACAGTATAAAAAAATTAAAACAGATATGCAATTCAAATACTGCTGGAATAGGTTCTTTGTAAAGACCATGTAACGTAAACCATACTATTCATACATACATATATGCACACGATTAAATGCGTGATGACTATCACCTTTAGTTATATCTTTTGCAATGCAAATACAAATGTAGAAAAGAACATATTCCAGCGATGATATTTAATGTTTACGGTTTTTAACTTCTAATACATATAGTACGTTATATCGATAAGGGCATTCTTAAGTAGCTAAAGTAGTAATCTTATAACAGATGTAGTAATTATAGGGGAATATTGTATCGAAGTACAGAGGCACGGGCAATCAATGTGAATCCGTGTCTCGTTTCAAGATTCGGAAGTGCGAGTATATTTTTGGTCAAGCAAGCAAGGCTTCGCATATTACATTCGAGGCCAGGATATGATTATCAGGGACACTGTTAGTTTTTTAGCTTGTAGGATTGTTTGTTAGACAGAACTTACTTATGTTAGTAAGTAAGATTAGGGTTGGGGCCTAGGACAGGTCGTCGCCGCCCCGCGGATACGACAGTCATCGAGCCACGTACTGTCCCCCCATCATATCTACGGGCAACAACAAGTATTGTTTAGTTTGCGCAGAAAATAAAAGATATCAATAAAAACTATACTTTATAGCGACGCTATTAAAATTGCGTAATTATTTCGCTAGATGTCAGATATGGTCAGCGAAATAGTCCTTGCGCTTATACTGTTTTAAAACCAAAAAAATCATTTATAGCTACAACCATTCAGCTTTTGTAAATGTTAACAATTGCCAATTTCCTATCTATTCTGTTACACGGGATTTTTTCGCTTCAGCAAGTTGTAATAAAAGAAAGTCTTATTTTCTGCACAAATTAAAGCCTGCCTGAATTTTTCAACACAATGGAGCAGTTCTTTGAAAACCTTCTTAGTAATCGATTCGACTTGGTATTAAATCGCAGAATTTGAGTTAAAAACCATTTAATATGACTCACTGAAAATGTTATTCAAAAAACAAATCCAGCTGTGTAAGACAAGAAAGTTTCAATAAGCCATGTGAAAACAGGTGACAAAAATAATTAATAACTTTTCTGGAACTCACTGAAACCTCTGATCGATGCCTATTAGCAATAAGATATGTATTGAAATCACTGGCTAACAGTTATAAATGTGAGATGTGAATTGAGATCATACCATAATACTCGTGTATAAGATCAATACAATCCATAACGAATAAATCCAAGCGACACGAAGCATAACATTATTTTCAGTCTTCAGTTGCATGGTTAGAATATTTTAATTGAATGGCGTTTGTATAAAAAGTTTAAATTCTCTATTTAATATATTTGATGCATCATCCAATGATATATCCAAGAATATAGTTACTAAAGGAATTCTACGATGAAAACTATTCCTGTGAATTATACAACCCTCGTATGTTCGAAACATGTAAATTACGAATAAGAACCAACAGCAATAGCTCCAAGTACTAGATTCGAAGTATAGTACTATTATCCTGCTATGTTCATAAAATGATGAATTAAAAAGATGCGTTATCGATGAAAAACTCCCCTACCGGGGATACCTCTTACCGTGATCCTGGTTCATCGATACCACTGCCGGGCTCGTGTTAGCGCTGTTGGCTGCAGCGATATTCGTGTTGGTCCCCTCGTCGGCTGTTCGCTTAAAGAAATTGTGCTGAAGTGCGTAATACGGTGTCACCCTTGTTTTCGGATCAAAGTCCAGCATCCGCAGTATCAAGTCTTTGAATTTGAGGTAATCAGAAATTGAATGACCAGGTTCACTTATCCTTCTACCACCAGGTCCTCCGCTTTCGACGCCCAAGATATCGTGTAAGCGCCTCGTGCCAGGAGGTTTGTACTTTTTACCATCCTTAGATTTCTTCAGCACATACGAGCCATCCGTGGAGACTTTGTCAAAATATTTCCGCGCCTTGTGCGCTTGGTCCAATATATGTTTCGGTGGCATTCCTAGTACTTCTACGATTTTATTCATTTGATCGACCTGCGGAAAATTGAACCGAATCACAGGTGGATCTGGATTATTCTTAGCAATTAATTCCATGATGGAAGGCCAATACGTTTGGCACATGAAACGTTAAGTGCATGTAGTTAATTGTGTTACGAACACTAGGTAGAATATCATAAACTATTTAATGTGAAAAGAAGTCTTTATACTCGAGGTCATTTAAGAAGGAACTTGCCGACCGACGAGTTTAGATCGGTTCTGCACATGTTGGCGACGAAACAAGTTACTATTGGCTATACCACAAACAAATGCTCCCTCGGAGCCAATGATCGCATTCTACATGCGCGAATTAAGTTCCTTCTTAAATGACCTCGAGTATACACATTGATATACTTTTCGTTTAGTAATTACAACTTGTACAGCGTTATTGGATATATTAGAAATAATGAGTGAAAGATACGTTAGGAAAGAATGCGTCGAGGATAAAGGTACAGAAATTTTTAAGCGGAGCATAAGCGTATTAGTTACCTCATTGGCCCCACTGAACAGAGGTTCTCCCGTATGCATTTCAACTAAAATACATCCTAGACTCCACATGTCTATCGCAAGGTCGTAAGGTATTCCTAATAGGACTTCGGGTGATCGGTAAAACCTGGACTGAATATACTGGTATATCTGGAAATAAAGGAAATATGAGCTAGTCGTTAACTTTAACAGATTGCTGGATGCCGTTTACACTTACCCTTTGTCCAAGCTGACACGAACTACCGAAGTCCACTATTTTTATCGCACTTCGTTTGGGATTGCACAAAAGTATGTTTTCGGGTTTCAGATCACAGTGAATGATGTTCAATTCCGGTGTAGACAGGAACAAAAGGGCAGTACACAGTTGCTGTGCAAACTTCCTTGTTAAGTTCAACGACACTCCTCGAAAATTCGTATTTCTAAGTAGATCATACAGATTATACGATAACAGTTCGAATACCAGACATAAGTGATTTCGCCACATAAAATGCCTCTTTAGCTTAACTGTAAATTGAAAAATTTCCTTGCATAGTATCGTCCAAGTCACGAGAAGATATCGTTAGTTTTGAAACGACTGAAATATACGAAACAAACCTATATAATATTTGTTCTCGGTATCCGCCCTGTTCATCATTTCCAATAGCCTCACTTCGATTTGCGCTTGATTTAGAAAAGGTTTTTTGTTCTTGATAATTTTTATTGCCACTTGCGTTTGCTCTTCGTGATCAAAAGCTTTTACTACTTGGCCGAAACTGCCTTTACCTATAAATCGAGTACAAATGAAGCAACGTGAAATCTTCTAATTATTAAATTTCCCATTAAGGATTGTACTAAAACTAATTGAATTGATTACTCATTCAATAGCATTTATTAAATAGAATTATATATCCATGATAAATATATTATTATTGTTATTGTTATTGTTATTAAGGAACAGTGTATAGAATTTATTTATTGTCACAAACAATCTTTTAGAAATTTTAATAGACTAAGCGAATTAAAAAATAATATTCTAATGTTAATGGAGAGTTACCATTTCAATAACAAATAAAGTGATAAATAATATCTTACCTATTAACGAATCGATCTCATAGCGATCGAGGAACTTTTCCCCATTCTTGATAATATAATCATGATTATCATCATCCCAGCCATCGTTGTACAATTTTCTTTCCTTTTTATGGGAACCATCTTCTCCTTGCATCTGTTGCGCCCTCCTCTTCTTCTTAGCATAATAAACCTGTAAATGATTAGTATAAGTAAACTTTATAAAATGAATATATTTTTAAATAGATTTATAAATAATTTATATATATATATATATATATATATATATATATAAATATATAAATAGTATTATATATATATATATATATATATTTATAAACCTATTTAAATATATAAAATATTAATAGCGCTTTGAAAATAATGTTTGTGCAAGTGATGAAAGTGATGTTTGTGCATTAATTTCTATTTAATTCAAGAATGTAGAGTGTAGGGCAGACAAATGTATATTTGACACTTTTTTAAATAAAATTTTAAATAATATATATATATATCACTTTCGTCACTGTTATATATTACACGTAAAATGGCAACACCGCCTCACGGACGCATTCCACTACAACCATGCACCGTCCCGGCGTTTGGAGAGTTGCTAGCGACCGCTGGACAGCAGTGATGCCCGAGCTTCGAGAATTTTGGGCTGGTCTCTTTCAAATTAACGTTGCAAAGAACTATTCAGATTTTCCCGGCCCGGGTTGAAAAATTTGGGGCCTTTTTCATATAACTTTTGAACTATAAGAGATATCGAAATGCAATTTGCGACGAAAAATGAGGAAAAATTATTCCCTTTTAATGATGGATAATTTAGCATATTTTACGTTTACTTCATTTTTCTTTTATCAATTTTTTAACCATAATTGTTTAAAAAGCTTTTGCAAACTGTTTATTTGATAATGTATTTAACGCTGTTTTTAAAATTCGTGTTGTTGATAAACAATAGGCTAGTTGTTTCTGTATCATTACTTTCATAAATTGAGAAATTTAATTTTTATTCAATTATGTGTTAGTTCTGCTGACATCAGAATCTATTGTCCTGGTTGTCTTATTTATGATTTTATCCTTAATACAGTGCATACCTAGATCAGACGTAAGGGGTAACTAATGGGACGTGTCTTTGATTGTAGCGGTATTTGAATTTTTTCTAGAATTTTTGTGTTGGAATGTTTTAGCTACTAAACCAACTTTCAGCCTATACCGGCTTCCGTTAATATCATTTTTTGGAATGATGTGACATTATTGTGGCTTTTACAAGCATGTGGCGAAAAATCTCTCCGTACAAGGGTATAGCGCCGCGGTCAAACCTGTCGTAGCTAAAATTTTTGAAATTGAGACGGGTAAGAGATCAGTTGACATTATTTTCAAATCTCATTTTAGTAATCTGGGGTGCGAGTGGTAAACCGATCATAAAAGCGGAGCTCGCGGCTTAATGGACCGGGAAATTCCCAATACCTAGCTCTTTGCAACGCTAAAATTTTCGAAGGTCGGGCATCACTCTTGTCTAGCGGTCGCTGGCAGCTCTCCGCTGGGCCGGTGTATGGTTGTAGTGGAATGCGTCCGTGAGGCGGTGTTGCCATTTTACAAGTTCGCGCGCGCGCGGGTTGCAGGATTAAACGATGACCCTGTATGTGCCGTTTTCTTACATCAAATGCAACAAAAGTAAATTAAAGGATATTTTTATGTACGTCCGAACCTGTCATTTTATGTACCATTCCTCGAAATATTTGATACATTTTCGAAGAATTTTTTTAGTCTATGTATTTTTTTTTTTTTTTTTTTTTTTTTTTATCAAGTAGGTAACAACTGTTTTGGAAAGAAGTTAGGTATGTCATTTGAGCAAAAAGCAACAGGAAACGGAGAAAACGACGCAAACCTTAGAAGAGGAATAATACAGTCCAAAAGGTCCCAATATAATTGGTAGAAAAATGTAACACACAGATATGGAATAAACTGTAGGAAAAGGTCGGTCAAAAGTCGGTCAAAACACTAATCCGTACATCTTTAATTATTATAAGATGTACCAATTAGTGTTTTGACCGACTAGCCGATCAATCGGACCTCAATAAGCCGACAAGCCACCGATTACAAAAGTGGCCTGATAGCGGGCCACTAGTCAGTATATCTCTAATAATAGTGTAAAGAAAAAAGAGGAGGGAGGAGGCAAGCTTAAGCTAAAAACACGAGAATGAAAAGAAGGCGAGAGGGAAGGAAGGTGAAACGTGATAAAGAATAAGAACAAAACAACATCAGCCAAATACTTGTAAGCATTAGATTTGGGCATGACACATGTTTTTTTTTCTCCATTAAAGGTTTTTACCAAAAATGTGTATCTCATTTTAAATTTATGATAGGAATAATTTTTATATGATTTTTTTATGATTTTATCCTTTAACCTTTTCCCATTGCAGTTGCCTAAAAGCTAGAAGTTACGCACGTTAAAGTTTAAAATAAACCTTATAGGTCCAATTGTAAATGAGATATATGTATTTTGTTGTGCATTTTAAAAATCAACTTTTTATAAATTAAATTTCGACCGTCGATCTTAACTGAAATATCGGTCGAACTTTAAAGTGACCGAACCAGTGCTCCGATACCATTTCAGTTAATAATCAACGTCAGACATTCCTTACAGTAATGTACATAACTGTCTTCAAACGATGAATTTATTATTTCTGCATAGGGGTGTCCGGGAACCCAAAACTACATATCGGGTCGGGTCGGTTTCGAGCTGAAATTTTTCTACAGTTTGTACATTGTATACAATAATAAAGAAATAACAGTATGGATTTTCTAATCCAAAATTTTTGAGTCTTTTCTAAATTTTGAAAAAAAAAAATTGTCAATGTATTAATTCTTACATAATTCAGTTCAGCGTAAAAAATAATATGGAAATACATATTTTCAATTTTTTATCTGTAAAACAACTGGTTGTAAAACAACATTTTAACCCGAGTGACCCTCCTTAAACGAAACAGATAAATTCTAAAAGTTTTTTCTTTAAAAACGAGAGTTCAAGAACATTTTCGATTCCTGCTTTTTGGTATTTCCTTCTCAGGTCATACAGTCATTCCCGGGAGTGTGGGCTAGAACTTTTGCAGTGCTCCGAAAAGCCATTTTGTACAATTTTTCATCACAAAATTTTCTTCCAGCAAAAAAAAAAGATTGCTTCAAAACTATATAAAAAATCCAAGCCCTATATTTTTATATACACAAACAAAAAATTTTCCGTCTTACGGGAATAAAAGGGGGCTCAGAGCGAGGCGGAAATTCAACGATCTTTTATTACCAGGCAATTTCTTACCTTCAAAACGTTTTGGGGAACATTTACCTGCCAGATGTCTAATATCGATTAATATCACGTCTAACATCGTGCCATTTTTTTTTTTTTGACAACTCGTACGTCCTCGCTCTAAGAAAATCCGTTGATTGCTCTGTCAGCGGGTGGTATACGGTAACTTTGAACCAGCACATACCGTCGACCACCGCTGACTCGCGGGACAATACGGTCATAAACCGCGACCCTGGCGAGACGCTTCGGCCGATCAACCTGGCGAGGTTTGGTAGCCAGATGTCCGGTTTTTCCTCCACCACGTCACCAAGAAGGAGAGGGTCCCTCCTCCATCACCGAAATCGCAAAGGGAAAGTTCCTCCTCTTCAAGGAAAGCGGGGCCAATTAGGCATTTTACAGCGAAAAGGTGGACAAGGGCAGAATTCAATCAGCTCTCTACAAGCAAGGCTCGTCTGTTTGATCCGGTCACCGTTCGGACCACAAGCAGAAACAGAGCAAGTGCTTATTATCTGATCATCGTGCAGATCAGAGTCTACTTTTTTAGTCTACTTGAATCATACTAAGCAATCGCCTAATATTAGTTTGGCGGGTGATACGATCGTCCGGCGACACATGTCCCGCAAGGTGAATCCGACCTTATAACCCCGAAAGAAATATCGAGTTTTCACGCGCGTGTCGGTACGAACAAAAAACCCCTAACTTAGTCTTTTCTTAGTGGATGCAGGGTGCCCCCCCCCCCCCCCATTAAATTTAGAAGTGTCTTCATATTCTGTGGTGTAATCAGTTGTAAATGTCTAAAAACAAGAAAAACATTGCATAATAAATTATCACATTGAAAGATTATTTTATTTTAAATCTGAATGAAGAAAACATAACTTCTCTCTACAATGTCTTTCAGATTACTGGATACAATGATACGTTGCATAGGTATGTGACATACCGTATGTCGACACTATTTGTAAACAGCGCATCCCGCACTAAACGCGAGTATAACTCTGAAAATATGAAAACCCGCTCCGAATCCTGCCTCGGATACCCGTAATCACAGGTATGTGAACATATTTATGTGATTACTTTCGGGTACCTGCATAACACACCTATTTCTACATGTTGTGTGATTATCTCAATTTAAATCGATGGAAATATTCCATAAGCAACATTTGAATGTGACAGAAAAATGGACGAAGACGCATATCGACTGAGGTCCAAATTTTTTTTCTTTTTAGAATTAGAATTATAAAATGAATACTGTGAATATTATGTTTTAATCATTCCAGCATCGAATAATTTATTTTCAGTGTGTCTTATATCTAGCTGCAATGGCCAAAGCATAACTGTTTGTTTACATACCTACATTGTTACTATAAAGCAAGCCTGGGAATTAAGTGAACGCAGCGGCCAATTTTGTACAATTTTTGTAATTTCGCCGTGCGTCTTGGCCCCCGCGGCGGCCAAGGAGCTTGGAGCGCCGCAGGCACGTACCATATGAACCGCGCGTAGCTCATTGGAGCGCCCTCTGTATCAATAGGTTTCCACATCACCCATGGGGGTACTACCATCGATGCGTTTTTTTTTTTGCCAGTGGTTAATATTTTAGATTTGCCTAGCACGTCTAAACGTGCGCGAAAATCTAGTTTTCCCAAACATATTTGAATTTTTGATAGTAAAACGCGGTTTTTTCCAATCCATTTTTTATCACGCGACACAGTGGAATAGGCCTATAGGGGATACCACTGACAAAAAAAACGCATCGATGATAGTACCCCATGAGTGATGTGGAAACCTATTGACACGGAGGGCGCCCCAATGCGCTACGCGCGGTTCATATGGTACGGACCTGCAGCGCTCCAAACTCGTAGGCCGCCGCGGGGCCAAGACACGCGGCGAGAGAAAGGAGGCGTTGCCTCCGAAAATCGGCCGCTGCGTTCACTTAATTTCCAGGCCTGCTATACAGTAAAGATTTTTGTAATTAAGTATGGTGATTTAAGAGGTACACTTTTTAGTAATAATAACATGCTTCAGAGTAATGGTATGTTTTAAGTGATTTAGAAAAAAAAGGTGACCTCAACTTCATATTTGTTAGAACTAATCAGCTTTCAGAATAAGCTTCTCAATGGGAAAGATGACGCAAAGCTCGGCGCAGATGGCGCCACTAGTGCATGTACTGTGGATGTGCCTGATTGCGTATGTATGAATTGCTTGCGCGCGAATTTTTCATTTGTGGAATGTATAAATGTGAATGTGTGCTGGTGACGTCACGGGTGGGAAGAAGTTGCAGTCATTTTCCTCATTATTACAGAATTATAGGTACGAACTTAATTTACGATTAAGCTCATAAAAACGGATAAAAAGCGTTGCACAAATATAGGTTTGTAAAATACAATTCCACGAAACTTTTCATGAAACTTTTATGAGAAAGCAGTAACTTATAATATGATAATAGTTTTGGCTGTATTTCCGAATGGCCCCACTGGGCGATCGACACAAGGCTTGAGGGGCGGGGTGGGAATGGTGTGTGGACCCCAAATCTAAAATTGTTGCTTCGGCAATTTATTAGTTTCCGAGATATTAATAAAAGACTTTTAGTATTTCTGTTGATTTATTGCGACACAACGCATTCCACTTTCCAATAGGGATGCCGATCTTTCCCGTAGAATCGATTTTTCGATTCAGTTCAGATCGTTGTGCAAAGAATCGATTCGTAAAAAAATCGGAACCTAAAAAATCGATTCTGTCGAGATCGATTCATTATAATAAAAGAATATAAAGGCCGGTATTCATAGTCGTTACTTATTCTTAAGCAAACTTAGAGCATATAAACATGGAGGAAGCTGCAAGAGGAGAAAATGTAGACAGCGATAGAAAGAAAAAGATATACATTGGGGACACCCCCTCTCTTTCTAGCGCCAGGGGCGGCAGTGTATTTTTTTAATGTTAGAAAGGGGTGTCCCCAATGTATATATTTTTCTTTCTATTGCCATCTACATTTTCGCCTATTACATGCTTCCTCCATGTTTATATGCTCTAAGTAAGCAAATGCTTAAGCATGCGGTATCTTCTACTAATATAATGGCTAGTAAAGGATGCCGAATGCTTGAATGAATACCGGCCAAACGGTAGTTTTGGACACCCTAAATTGCAAAATGAATGCAGTCAAATTTCGCACTTCTAAAGTTTACGCTACACGCCGCTAGGGATCCACGATCTCTTTGGTTGCGATGCGATCTTCGAATCGATCTCTGTCTTGAGAATCGATTTAAAAAATCGAAAATCGCGACAAAAAAGATCGATCTTTGAAAGATCGATTTTAAATCGGCATCCCTAACTTTCCAACTTGTTCCGGATATTAGTATTGACTGGGGTTAGATTAGTACGGGAACGTGCAAATCATGGTAGCGAACCGATGTTAGTTTGGAGATGTGAACCAGACACTTGCTGATACGATTCATCCTATTATATAAGGTGTTACTGATAGTTACTGATAGTCAATACTCTAGAGGGTGATTCTACAGGCCAAAATAAGACGTAAATATAGAATACAATTTTTTTTTAATACCGCGTTTCGTATTCGAGAAAATTTGTTTTGAATTTCCGCTATAGCCTGGTTTACTAAAGAAGGCGCCTCGGCGGCCCGTGGGCCGGCACGCGTGGCTCGAGAGAGACCCAATGCCCGCTCTGTACTTCGTCCGATGTTGTCACGTTGTGTAGCACATCGAAAGTCTCTTCTTTCTATCTTTCTATCTTCAAGCGCAACTGTGTCTCTCTTACTGGCTCGATAAAACAGATTTCATGAAACAAGCCATTTTGACAATCATCTTGAAGTCACCTTCATCTACAACAGGCCTTCCCAAGTAGGGGAAATGCACTCGTGAAACACATGTTTCGGTTCTCCTTCCAACGCTGTGCGTTCAGCTAAGGTGGGACCATTCTCACTACCCTCTCTCCGAGGAGACAGTAGCGCCGCTGGGAAGCATGTTGGGGCGCTTTAGGGTGAAAGTACCAAATGTGTCAAGTTTTTTTAGGAAATTTCATTATAATTTAAAAATAGAATGCTAGTTTAAATTTTAATTTTTCCTACTATTTTTAAGTCATTATGAAATTTCCTATAGAAACTTGACACATTTGGTACTTTCACCCTAAAGCGCCCCGGCATGTTTCCTAGCGGCGTTACTGTCTCCTCGGAGAGAGGGTAGTGGGAATCGTCCCACCTTAGCTGAAGGCGCAGCGTTGGAGGGAGAACCGAAACATGTGTTTCAGAAGTGCATTTCCCCTACTTGGGAAGGCCCGATCTACAAGTTACTCCACGCCAAATCGATCACATTTTTAGAGACTTTAATCAGAATGCAATATGTATTATGTGAATCACGTGAAATTATAGAAAGGTTTGAGTCATTGTTTAGCGGGTTTAGAACTTGGTTATAAAATATAGGACATTGAATTGTGTGATTTCTGCCTATGTTCGTGAAAAGATGCTGTACTTATGAAATTTGATCTCGAAAACTATCAACAGCATTGAGTTAATTTTCTTTGATTTTAATCGAGAAGAATTAATCTTTCAGAATAAAATTTTGAAATTGTAAAACTATTTGAAGAAATATGGGTATATTTTTTGCATTTGGAAACAAGCGACTTGTGATGACAAATTTGCAAAATAAAACTTTTCATAATTTTCAAAATTACAAAATTAATTTTACAATCTAAAAAAATATTAAAAGAATAGGCCACACCTTCGAGATTAAATTAAAAAGAAGAATGAATTCGATACGATAAAGAGTTTCCGAGATAAAAATTCATAAACACAGCTTGGATTCATGAAAATAGGCCAAAATTATACAAATTCAAAACCACCAAAGTGATAACTGTAACCTTCTCCTAATATTTCAGTTTGAACAAAATCCCTGATATCGAATAGAAAAAGTGATTGATTTGGCGTGGAATAACCCTAAATAGAATAAGAATTTTATGATCCTATATTCCTCCACTTGTCTGCCATTCATTCTGCATGCCGCGTGCCGTCCGCAATCGCCAATAAGATTCGACACTCTATCATATCTCTATGGGAAGCACGTTGGCGTCGCCCTCTCGAAGAGGATAGCGATGTACACCCGACAAAGACAACGATTGCTCTATACTGAATCTATCCTTAGAAAAACCTTGTCGGCGCAGGCATGATTCTGAGGAGGCACTGATTGGTCCAACACCCTACATAACCGCCTACGTTTTTCTCCGTCTTACCGCCTGTTACCTCTCTGTCAATCGTCACAGATACTGCTGCAGTGTTTACATTGACATCCGTCACATCCCGCCCTTGAACGAGTAGGGAAACCGGCTAGTAAAACGCTACGAGCAATCTCCTGCGTCGGGCCCGTAGATAGTAGTGGGGGCTGCGCAGATCAGTCATAGAACGGTATGGGCGTTTGGTTTTTCTTAGGATGGATTCAGTACAGTAATTCCTCGTTAGGAGCCCGTTTCTACCACGCGTTAGGAACCCGGCGACTATCCCCACCACTTCTTGGTATCCTTCGGCCGAGAGTGGAGAACCAGGGAACGGGCGAGAGGCTCTTTCGTTTCCTCTCGCTCCCTCATAGAGTTTTCTCACTCGCGCCAGTGGCCGCGCGGAATAGTGTCCAGTCGCGTTAGGAGCCCGCGGCCAGCCCCGTTCGTCGGGCTCCTAACGAGGAATTACTGTATAGGCCCACAGCTAAGTAGTCGAAGGTCATTGGCCAGGGCGAAGGGAGTCACGTAAGGGAAGCACCAATCACGAGCTGAGAATAGCGGCAACACCGCAAGTTGTGTCCCCGGTCTCAAGGCGCCTTCTTTAGTAGATCAGACTATAAATACGAATGCCTTTTAAACGCCTGAGGGGCATGCAGAGGTAAGGGGAATGCGCCCAGCTGTCCGTAGAACAGATGGAGGAGTGGGAGGGCCAAGCGCATGCAGTGCAAAAAATAATTTGTAAAAAAATTAACAATAAATTAATAAATACCCGAAACTACAATTTTAGATTTAAGGTCCACACTCCCTCCCCACCATTCTCCTCAAATCTCTTGTCGATCGGCCACTGGGGCCATTCGGAAGAAATTGTACTGTTGTTTAGTATGATATTTTATAAAGCAATTGCCAAGATGCATTCTAAGATGTATTCCATGCGTATGGGGCTCAAATAATTTGAAAACAGTATTCTTATTGCCACGACTATCAAGTTGCTGGCAACTTGTCGACAAGAGACCAGAAACCTTTGTTGTTCGCCACGATCAAGTGCGTACGAACTGATATATCCCCGTGTACCTCGTGGTCGTCGGCGAACTGGTCGCCGGTAACTTGTAGCAAGTGATATTTTGAAAATAGTTTCATTTTGCATAAAAATAATGTTTGCGCGAAGGATTTTTGGTGATTTGAATTTTTTTTCATCATTTAAGTGTCACTTCCTATATTACCGACACACTGAAGGCGGCTCTAAAGTAGAGGTCGTGGCTTTTCACGTATGTCTAAATACACGTGTACACGGGACACGTGTAACGTGTATTAAGGAATTAAAAATCCGTGTTCTTAATACACGTGTACATGGATTATAAGTACACGGATGTATGGTCGCCAAATACCGCCTCGTAAAATACAACTAAATAGAAATACATACTTTGTTGTCACGTCGGCATGGCAACGTTCACGTTGCCCGTGAACAGAACTAGGGTAAGTGTGGGTATTACTGCGGATGCCCCAATTACTGCGGATATTCTAAAACAGCTCATATTTAATGTTGGAAAGTATATAATCTCTTGAAAATTTTTGCTAAAATTATTTTAAACTCTATTACAGGCAATTATTAATAAATATGTACAGCAAAGTTATTATAAATTTTTTTATCGTAGTTTGAAATGCGTCAAGGCGAAACTTCGGTCGATTTCCGATATGGCGGTCATGAACACCGACTTGAAAAACATTTATATTGGTGTTATTAACAGTAATACATGTAATGTAGCGTTATTGCTCGATAGAAGAAGAGTTGCTTTTTCAGAAAAACAGTCAATGAGTCATCTACATTTTAGTTTTCATTTTTAATTCTCACCGCAGTATTAGGTGCAGTACTTTACACCAAAGCATGCATTACTGCGGACCGACGACTGCGTAACCTAACCTTTTTTCCGACCGCTTCACTCACGCCACATAACCTTCAAAGTGAGCAGCGGTGTAGGTATACATATCGCGTGGTGCGTGAGTTGGAATTTATAGTTGCAACTGTGTAACAATGCCGAGAAAAAATAAAAGTGATATAAAAGAATCAAAAAATAAGAAAAAACACCACAGACTTTGCTATTCAAAAGAACATTTAGCGTTAGTAACTGGCACGCAGTAATGCATGCATGTCCGCAGTAATACATGCAATGACATTGATCGACAAATCTCTGTGTTTTTAATTAACTGTGCTCATTACCCCGCCCTCATATTTTTTTATGGAATTATTAAGGTCTCACCTTTCTTTTAAAAAAAGAAGGAGGAACTTTCATTCATTGGAATGCCGTATCGAGGGTTCTAAAGTTAACCTACCTTAAAAGTCCGCAGTAATACCCACACTTACCCTATATACACGGATATCCGTGAACAGAACTACACGGGTATCCGTGTATTAAAAATTACACGGATTCAAGTTCGGATACGTTTACTACACGTGTACACGTGTATGTAAATACACGTGAAATAAGGACCTCTACTCTAAAGCCACTGAATCAGCTGTTTTCAATTGTTTCTAAAAGGTATCGGGAATATTGAGAATACAATGTAACATGTGGTTCAATTCGTTGTGGTTCAACTAGGGATTGTAAATTTACCGACTTTTTCAATTACCGGTAATTCGGTAAAATTTTCAATCAAAACCGGTTTGCCGGTAATTAACCGGTATTTTTTAAGGTATTAAATAACGTAAAATATAACAGTCAACAGTACAAAAGACTTTTTTTTACTCTAATCGAGCATTATAAAAAAGATATTCAAATGAAACTATTCTGAGTATAAAATATAAAATGATATAACACAAAATAGATATATTTGTATAACTATTGACAATACTTATTAATATGAATCTCCGCCAGGAAAACAATGAAAAGAATATTATCTTACATACATAATTAAATATTTTTTATTTAACAATTTTTTTTAACAAATAAGCACGCAAAAAATATAATTTGTTTCTTATAACTTTGGTTTCCGAATCGCGACCTAATTTTTGTACAAAATAATTCAGCCACGGATAAAGCGCTCTCATATTCTACACTTTTTGGTCGCGTGGTCATTAAGAAATTATATGGCATATGTACCTATACTATACTTTCTCCTTACTTTCTGTACTTGAAAATGCGTCCATCGTTTTGATGACTTGATTCAGATTCTTAGTTTTCTGTTGGATCAGAGTTGATTCTTCATGAGATACTTCGGTTTTTGTCTTTATTAGTAATTGAAGTTTTTTTTTCACTGATAACGTATTAGATGTCGACGGATTTAATAAACGCATATATGCGCTATATTGCTATGTCATTTATCGCATTACCGGTAAAAATTTGAAAGTATTTCTAAACTGGTTTACCGGTATTGCAATCCCTAGGTTCTACCGTTCTATAAACCTAATCTAAGTCTGTAACTTTGGTCATTTTAATTCCTGCCACGAAACGTATCGAGTTGCTGGTTCCCCAGGCACTAAAAGCCTCGAGTGCAAACGGTTAAATGTCCAACCCTTAAGGGGCCATTCTGGTTAGACAGTTTGAAAAAAAAAAATTTATATAACATTTTTCGAAAGTACATATCCTCAAGAATATACTGCTAACTATTCATTGAAAAATTCCAATTATTTTAGCTTCTACATAGGCATTTTGTAGAGAGCGCAGAGGTTCGACCACCATGGATGAAAATTTTGAACGCGTCTTTCTCGGAACGTCATTTTTTCACAGGATGCAGGTAAAATCTCAAAATCTATCAAACCGATTGCTTTATAAATTGAACTGCTTATTCTGCACACCTATGCCTCTGACCAATACTACAACCAAGTGTTTCTGTTGAGTCTAACCTACTTTTAAAATCGAAAATAGCACAAAAACAGCCGAAATACATTGATTCTTGTATTTTGCCCGCCTTTTTGTTAATTTTAAGGATAAATGATTTATTCTAGTACGGGCCATAAAGACAGTCATACTAATCAAGAATCTGTTTGTATTTTTGGTCTCAGAGAAGTCCAACTGCTGAAATAACCTGCGCGAGTGAGGCACGAATTTTTAAACATGTCATCAAAATCGCTGTCAAAACCATTTTAAAAGCAATAATTTTATTACTTTCATATTTTTTATTTACTGTAGAAATATAGTTTAATCAATAGAAAAATGTTTTATTCCATTACTATAATTCCTGTCTTTGCAATTAATTCCTGAAAATCGCTGAATTTATCGGCGCGTTAACCAGAATGACCCCTTAACCAAGTGTCTCTATACAGGTGACTAAACACGTGGTCACATTAAATGAGTAAGCACTCCAATATAACTTGATTACATTAGATAAAAACAGCAGGAACCTTACATATTGACTTTAGGGCTGGGACCACTCGAATAATTTAATATTCGAATATTTTACAAGTATTCGAATGCTACGAATATACTTCGAATATTTCAGTATTCGAATGCTACGAATAAACTTCGAATATTTCAGTATTCGAATGCTACGAATAAACTTTGAATATTTCAGTATTCGAATGCTACGAATAAACTTCGAATATTTCAGTATTTTTTTTATCAATATTTCCTCTATTTTTTTACCTCCAAAAAATGATTTTTTTCCCCAGTGGTTAACCACTTTGTTACTTTTTGCGATATTGACTTTTTTTTATCGTCACGTAATAAGGTAAGTGCAGGGTAATAAGGCCCGGCAGGTAGTAAGGCCCATCTATCATTTATTCTTCGTAGATCAATCTACAATACTGGTAGTGTCATGTATTACTTTTATTATATTCGAAAATGTCATTCGAAGAGTTTCCGCGCGATTAATATAACATTTGGCGCCTGTAAATTCAAGGAATGTTTCGCCGGCAACTGGCGTTGCTACAATTATAAGAATTACGTCGGTTTATTGGATTTGTATTGGGAGTACTCATTATCCAATTACTGTACAACTATAGGCATGTATAAGTACATATGTTGGTAACATATTCCCAGAAAATTGATGATTTTGTAAATTGCACACTTAACATATAATCTCGGCAATGAGAAAGTGACAAAAACAGATAATAAGATCCATTAAAATATTAAGTGAGCTTTAAGGATCAGGAAATAACCAGAGACACCTTCCAAAGCAGGAACGATGTTGAGAAGAGCTTTAAAGCACGTGTCACTTCCACCGGAAGAAAAAAAAAACAAGATTGTGTGGACAAGAGCTCATGCCATCCACCTCCAGAGAATACGTAGATGACATCTCTGCAGACAATTGATTTTGCAAATTATGCAGAACTGCATTCAAGAGTGATATGCGACAGTGTGTCATGTGTCTCACCTGGATACACGAGGATTGCGCTAGAGGAGTCACACCTGAGGAAGAAGATGTCTTCATTTACCCGAATTGTACATACTAAATAGGCGGGCCTTATTACCTGCACTACACGAAACAAAGCCCGTTTACAAGGTTTTTAAAAACCTATTAATTTTCGTATTTGTTGTGTTCATATATTGTTACAAATATTACAGTTTATATAGATTTCTATAAAAAAAAGTTCTCAAGATTTTTTATCCTCAGGTGGGCCTTATTATCCGTACTTACCTTAGACGCACCGTTCTAGTTTCTAAAAATTTTACCTTTTTGAATTCAAATTAACCATATGGCTAGGGTACTATCAACGTCACAGGCACAATTTTGTCGCGGCGCACATTTTGACGAAGAGTATACCGGAAACGGATTTATGAATTTGATTGAAAAAATTTCTTTTTACCTCTCAAATATGTACATATTAACTATACTAGGCAATCCATTGATTTACTTGCGTGATTTGGTTGGAAAAAATTGCTAAACATCCTTACTTTTCAGACCATTGCAGTGGTCTCCCTCCTTAAGTCAATTGGTGCCTTTACACGGACGTTCTTGCGTGGCACTTTTGCGCGCCACACGCCAGCGCGGCACGCATTTGGCGTGGCGTGCCGGAACGTCGGAAGGAGCGCGCTCCTTCTCGCAGGTCAGAAGATCGTACCCGTCACTACTTAGAGACAGCGAGTTCGGGCTCCTATTTTTACGTCGACTCCACATGCTTTTTCCAGGAACCAGCGCAGTCTTGTATTGTGTACTACCTGTTCCATGTATATTATCGACCTGTGGAACGATCGGTAAGACACGATCGCGATATACGTAGGTTCGCGAAAAGTATACGAATTTCTCGATACACCTGGCTTATAGAGACTATCATAAATGCTGTTAGAGTAGGGCGCACTGAAACATCTGTTTTTACGAAGCTACTTTGGGTTTACCTGAAGGTGCTATAAATTATGGAAATGGTTTATTTACTCAGTTATAACGACTGTATTGCGATCTGCATTTTACTTGCTGACGAAAAGTTTCCACCTCATCGGACGTTCTTGCTAGCATCTTGTGCGCGGTTAGAAGTGTGGCGCGCCGGAATTTCACGTTCTTGCGTGCGAGTAGAACCGTTGTCAGGCGTGTCGCGTCCAAAACCGTGGCGCGCAAACCTTGACTTCAGAAAAGTTTACATAAGAAACAGAAAAGGAAAGCGGCACTTGAAGCCAAGGATTTGGCGTGGCGCGTGGACTTTCCGACAGTGCGGAAAATTCTGAGGCGCGCCTGGCAGCCAAGACTCTGCGAGCTGCTACAAGCAGTAGGAAGTAAACGAGAATTTCTTCAAACCAAAAAATTAAATATATTTACAGTATTGTCTCCGTATTTGCTCGCTGCTCGGGACCGGCGGTGAGCATATATTCTGTACAGAGTTCTAATTCCGAGTGTTCGTTTCTCGCTTCTTTCTGGCCGAACGGGGGAGCGAGATGGAACGCTTTGCGTGCGCGATGGTCGCGCGCATGCGTCGAGCAGTCATAGCGCTCGTGCCCGTCGCGCACGCAACGCGTTCCATCTCGGTCTGGCCTTCGCCGGACAAGAGTGAGACAAAAGTGGTGGGAATAGCGACAAGCTTGTATCGCGTGCATAAAATCGAGCATATACGGAGACAATACTGTACTTCCAGGTTTGTGGCTTCATTTGTCAATCTTTAGGGAATATGAAAAAAAAATTCATGTAAATCGAACTATTTTTAACGAAGTTTTGGAATTCAATTTATTATGATAATTCCTTAATTACGATCTGATTTGTGTCGTTTTTGGACCATTTTCATCGGGAAAACATAAGGAAACGATTCACACCACTTTCGCCAAAATCCGATGAAAAATGTAGAATTTTCGATTCGTCACTTCTTAAGGGGCAACATTGTACGGCCCCCCTGGGCTCGAGGGTCGAAGTCCTTGAAACCCATCGATGCACGGCTTATCGGTAGCGTTGCGTCTTGAGTCGAGGTTTGCGTGCGGCGAAACATCTTGCGCGCCACAGTTTTGGACGCGACACGCCTAACAACGGTTCTACTTGCACGCAAGAACGTGGAATTCCGGCGCACCACACTTCTGACCGCGCACAAGATGCTAGCAGAACGTCCGATGATGTGGAAACTTTTCGTCTGCAAGGAGAATGCAGATCGCAATACAGTCGTTATAACTGAGTAATAAACCATTTCCATAATTTATAGTACCTTCAGGTAAACCAAATGTAGCTTCGTAAAAACAGATGTTTCAGTGTGCCCTACTGTAACAGCATTTATGATAGTCTCTATAAGCCAGGTATATCGAGGAATTCGTATACTTTTCGCGAACCTACGTATATCGCGATCGTGTCTTGCCGATCGTTTCGGAGATCGATAATATACACGGAACAGGTAATACAAATACTGCGCTGGTTCCTGGAAAAAGCATGTGGGGTCGACGTAGAAATAGGAGCCCGAACTCGCTGTCTCTAAGTAGTGACGGGTACGATCTTCTGACCTGCGAGAAGGAGCGCGCTCCTTCCGACGTTCTGGCACGCCACGCCAAATACGTGCCGCGCTGTGGTGTGACGCGCAAAAGTGCCACGCAAGAACATCCGTGTAAATGCCGCAAATGGTTTATATGAAAATCATGCAGTTTCATGATGATTGTAATTTATTCAGAGGTCTTCCCAATTACGTGATTTGGTCAAACTTTTGTACCATATATAAATATTGGAAGAAAATGGAAAATACGTTTTCATTGAGATTCATGTGAGTAGGTACATAATATTATTCTGCTTTAATCTACCCCTTTTCTTCGTCTGATAGAAATCTCTGATAAACTTAGATTTACATGAAAGAAACATCGCCATAAGCAGCGAACAAAATAAATATTTAGGAGCAATAAGGTATTCCGACTTTAAATTCAAAACAAAATATTAATTTTTCAAAAATTTCATTATCTGCTTAAACTCTACATTAATGCCATATTTTGAGACGCAGACACTCGCTATTATAATTATCCGAATTGTGCTTTCGGATTATTAACTGTTATGAATAGGCCAATCAAAATATTGAATTTAGTACTGTTTTGAAATTACAAGGAAGAACTCGTTATATAAGATAAAAGATTATTTATATTCAATTACGTTACAGTCATTTTCAAAATTATTATTTAAATAACTTTTGCTCCACTGTTATAAAAAATTAGTTAGACCACAAATTAAAATTTCTTTAACAATATTTTTCTCAGTAGAATTTCCTATTTCGAGTTATTACAAACTAACACACGACTTATTAAACGCTTTGCACTTATATAGGTAAGGTAAGTGCAGGTAATAAGGCCCACCTAAGGATCAATAATTTAAAAAAAAACTTGTACATATTTTGGAAAACTTTTTGTTTTAAAGACATCTATTAAATCCTTGTAAACGGAGTTTGTTATGTAGTGCAGGTAATAAGGCCCACCTATTTAGTATGTACAATTCGGATAAACAAAGACATCTTCGTCCTCAGGTGTGAGCCCAACGCAATCCTCGTGTATCCTGTTGAGACACATGACACACTGTTGCATATCACCCTTGAATGCAGTTCTGCATACGTAATTTACAAAACCAATTGTCTGCAGAGTTGCCATCCACGTTTTCTCTGGAGGTGGATGGCATGGGCACTTGTTCACACGGTTTTGTCTTTTTTCTTCCGGTTGAAGTGACACGTGCTTTGGAGCTCTTCTCAATATGGTTCCTGCTTTGGAAGAGGCCTCTGGTTACTTCCTGAGCCTTACAGCCCACTTAATATTTTGGTGGGCCTTATCATCTGTTTGATCATCTCCTGCACTTTACATAATCATCAATTTTCTGGGAATATGTTGCCAACGTATGTACTTATAAATACCTACAGTTGTACAGTAATTGGATAATAGGTACTCCCTATACAAAGCCAAGAAACGGGCATACCGAATTAAAGCTAGTTGCCGGCGAAACATTTGTTGAATTTACAGTCGGCAAATGTTATATTAATCGCGCGGAAACTCTTTGAATGACATTTCGTATGTAATAAAAGCAATAAATGGTACTACCAGTATTGTAGATTGACCTGCCAAGGATAAATGACAGGTGAGTCGGCCTTAGTACCTGCTGGGCCTTATTACTAGGGCTGGGACTATTTGAATAATTTAATATTCGAATATTTTACAAGTATTCGAATGCTACGAATAAACTTCGAATATTTCAGTATTCGAATGTTACTATTCGAATACTATTCGAATATCAATGTATTCGAATACTATTCGAATACCGATATATTCGAATACTGATGTATTCGAATAGTATGGTGTGAAGTGGGTCCAAATTAGCTTACAAGATTTCACCCTGACAAATGAACATAAAGAGCTTGATTTATAATTCACACCATACTATTCGAATACATCAGTATTCGAATACTCAAATATTCGAATAGTATTCGAATACTTGGATATTCGAATTATATTTGACAAATAATTGAGCAACTGAAGTATTCGAATATTCGAATACCGAAAAATTCGACAAATAGTCCCAGCCCTACTTATTACCCGTACTTACCTTATATATAGAATTCAAATACAAATGAAAGTGAGAAAAAAGTTTCGGATGAATTCCCGTCGAATGAAAAAAATTATGGTGCTTTAAATAAAAAATAACTCTGAGTTATTTTTATTTGATGAGTTTCGAATAAAATCTCAGTCTTTTATTCGAAATCAATTTTTTATTTGAAATAATTTTTGCCCACATCTGACCGGAGCCGTTTATCGAGCAGATAGTTCCTTCTTTATTTTACCATGTACCTATAGTCGGTAATGATTAAACGCGAAGTAAACCGTTTTAACGACAGCAACCAGTGTATACAACTTAGTGATATATTGTCTCGTTTGCAGAAACTATTATTTTACCGTATGTTATATTGTTCGCATATATATAATTTTCATAAAAAATTCTTGTCATCTTCTTATGCATACAAGTGTCCGGCCATCAGCGTACAATTTGCTCGTATAAAGGAGTGGCCTCGAATGTGTGCGATATTAATGCATAGTGCGACCGCGAATAAATGAAATGTACCAGAAGGAGTAAGTAGAATTACAGTACGAACGATTCGTGAAATGAAAAACGATCATTTACCTCATTGATGTGCTTGTAAGTTTTGATGAGATCGACACTGAGTTTCCTAAGGGGGGCTGTAGCAGGATCACGAAACCTATGGGGTATCCTTGCCTGCATGGCGTGGATATCCGCGGGAGTTTCTTGGGGCACCCCAACGGCACCACCACCGGCACCGGCACCCCCGCATACTGCGGGGGGCAGAGGCTCCTCAGCTACCAGGCGACCGTAAAGGGGTGCGCCACCGCCACCACTGCCGCCTCCACCTGCTCCCGACCTCCCGCTCACTGAAAATCAAACACCATAACATTAGTCGTTATACCGCTAAGATCTGTTGCATGAACACGGTGTTTCGTTGGTCTACATTCTATATCGAAAGTTACCAAACACCATTCAAGCCAACCCTGAATAACTGAATCGTGTCCAGAAAATCGCGGTACAACCCGCCAGAGGGTTATTCCTCGTGAAACATGTAAAAAATGTAGAATAAATTTGCTTGATCAGAACGTTAGTTTTGAATTTTTATGTTACTATCTACACTACATACGTTTATCACGCCAGAGTATACTTATTTTTCAACTAAGCAGACTTAGTTATGCACTACTGTACTTATTTAAGGAAATCTATTGTATCAGAATTTTCCATTCAGAAATTATTTAATCAGATGATAAAATTTGCTCTATTTCTTTGCTTGTTTGTTTCATGAAGAATCGCCCCTCCTGTGCTCCATGGCAAACGGTTCAAGACAAAGAAAAGATATGAAGATGAAGACGTATATGCATAATTGCACTTTTTTTGTAATGGAGACTCATACTTTCTCATACACTAACCGATATGGTGTTGTATTATATGCAAGAAAGTATTAGCAGCTATTTTAATTTTAACCGTCAAAATAATTACACGTTCTCTATTGCGTGGGCGCTATTATACCTATATATTTACAAAAGCTTTTTCCATTTCAGTAAGCACCGTGTAGCTTCTACTAATATTAAGCAATAGAATATATGTTGTATGTAACAACGGGCTCCATATCAAAAGTGCACAGTACAATAATACACATGCAATTTAGAACACATGCGATTTACAGTGCACATACAATTTAGGACACATGTGATTTAGGACACATACCATTTAGAAGACATGCGATTTACAGTGCACATACAATTTAGGACACATGCGATTTAGGACACATACCATTTAGGATACATGCGATTTAGGACACATACAATTTAGATAACATGCAATTTAAGACACATGCAGTTTAACGCACAATTTTTCTAGTGCACATCAGGATAGTGCACAGCAAGATTTTACACACAAGATAGTACACAGAAAATAGTGCACATACAATTTAGAATAAATGCGATTTATAGTACACATACAATTTAGGACACATACAATTTAGAACACATACAATTTAGGACACATGCGATTTAGAACACATGCGATTTAGGACACATTCAATTAGGACACATGCGATTTAGAATACATGCAGTTTAACGCACATTTTTTTTAGTGCATATCAGGATAGCGCAGAGCAAGATTTCACGCACAACCATCTCGTCGCCGTTGACTGTTTCACAGCCGACGGTATTAGTATTGGTTGGGGCTAGATTAGGGGGGGGGGGGGGGGGCTCGCGGGCGCGTAAAGCATTATAGCGAACCGAGTATTCCGTCATCACATTCTACATTTTTCTACTCAATATCCTTCATTTCGTCGTTCATTTACATCCTTGCAACTATAGGTGCCACTGGCATCAGGGACTTTTCAATATCCTGGACAGTGTGGACACAGCAAATTTTATGTTGATGACCACCATACTTTCGTACTGAGTGCACAACCGAATCAGAGTATACCGACGGCGTAGTGACTCAAGATGGCTGGATTTTAAAACCTGAATGATGTATACAAACATGATAAAAAACAATATCTTCTAATATCTTTCAGAGAAGGCAGCTACACTTTGCAACTGCACGTTGTCACATAACTGTATCATAGTAATATAGGAACATAATCTCGAAAAACTGTTTAATTTCTCTTTGAATCTTCAACTAGGTATTTCAAAGTTACCTACACCCAGCACCATTTGCGTGAGACCTGTATTTCATTAAGGGGGGACGCTTACCTAGAGCGGTCGAAACAATGCGCTTCTTTGTAATTTTTTTCTAGAAAAACCGTTACACTTTTATTAATAACTATTCGTCTATTGTTAAGAGTACATCTGAAGGACAGTTCAGTATTTTTTGCGTTAAAGAATATTAAAAGATTTGAGAGTTATAAGCGATGATCGGGATGTCATTTCTTTTTAAGCGTTTAGTGGTGACCACTGTAGCTTGTAGCAGAATCCTCTGAAATGAAAACTTCGAATAGATTTAGATAGAGTATGAAAGTATCTAGGCTCTATCGGAGGGATTTATTTTTTTTTCTTCTTGGTTTTTTTACACGCCATAAAAAGGAACAACTTTTTTGTTGAAAATCGATGGTTCAACTTTGCAGCGCCGCCATTTTATCACAAAATAATTTTTCCAAAATCGGGGCCGATAACGCCTAGATAATTTCATAGTCTATCTAAAACTATTCGAATTTTTCATTTTAGATGATACTGCTATGAGCTACGATGGTCATCGCAAAACGCTTTAAAAAAAGGACATCCCGGTCATCGCCTATCACTTTCAAATATTTTAATATTCTTTAATACAAAAAAAATATTGAACTGTCCTTTAGATGCACTCTTAACAATAGACGAATAGTTATTAATAAAAGTGTAACGGTTTTTCTAGAAAAAAATCCCAAAGAAGCGCATTGTTTCGACCGCTCTAGGTAGGTGTCCCTCCTTAAGTTTCGCTAATTTCAGCAAGAAAAGCACAACTACGCTCCTTCATTGAATCTCTCAATTGAAGAACGAGTTTTCAGCTGGTTTGCTCCGAAGAACTCGCCTAATTGCTGACAAATACACTGTTTAGAAATGCTTGCTGATATAATCGCAATTCGTAGGTGAAACGCAGATACGCTACAATAACGGATGCAATCCACTCCGCTACGCCGAACAAGTAACTTGTTGTGGCGGATACATCCACTCTCTCCTTCTCAGGGGTTAGCTATAATTAATTTGGATCTGTAGATCTCGTACGATTTAGATCGTTGAAATAATAATTGGCCAACCGACGGTAGGAAATGTAGGTACACTTAAAGGTGGGTTTAGCCACGGTCTACGCAGTACGTATGCCGTATGTTACGCTGCATGTGACTGAGAATCCACGCAACGAGGTCAGAAGCCTAATACAGGTCGTGCGAAACGCATTCCGTTTCATTCATGTTTCTTGATATAGACTGACTTTCACCCATATACAACTATTCTCTAAAATTGCCCCAGAGAGTATTTGTAAGTCTACACCGCCTAGTCTTTCTCAAGTAGCCGCAAGCAGTTATCGGTGTCTCTGCTGGCCAAATGAGTTTTGCCCTGATATTTATTGCATGAAAAATTCCTTCTTTTATTGTGCCATACGCTTCCTATTTTAAATACATACCTATACTCCAAGTCATTTTAGAACGAACTGATTTCGCGCATGTAGAATGAGCTCATTGGCTCCGAGGGAGCGTTTGTTTGGGGTATAACCAATAGTAGCTTGTTTCACAGGTCTGAACTTGTCTGTCCTAAGTTCCTTCTGAAATGACTTGGAGTATATACCAATTTTTCCTTATAAACGGGTCAGAGTTTCATCAAAAGCGAAAGCGAGTACGTACATCACATATGTTAATTGTGTCCCATAAAAAGAGTACGTGTAAATGAGACGTTTTTCATTAGATCGTTAAAAATTTATTTACTACTTTTGGTTTATATACGTATGTAGATATATGTAAGTCTATTGGTGGGGTATTCAAAATTGAATAGCATAATTATTAACGCCATGTTTCACCAGTTTACACCAGGAAATGTTAATCACAATGAAATTAAGAAATTTCTTTGAAAATATTATCTTAAGGGGTGATTGCGCCTTGTTGGGCCGAAAAGTAGGTAATTTTTTATGAATTTTTTGTACAAAAACGGTTTGACAAATTAATTTGAGATTTGGCAGGCTGTTTTATTGTATCCTGAACTATTGTTCTGAATTTTGGTGTGACAGGGAAAAACATGGCAGATACAGAGAGAGCGTTGAAAAATAATTGGGTGACCCTGCGGTTGATGAAAAGTACTGTAAGGGTTATCTGAAACACAAAAACGAAAAGAGATTGATTCTTAAACTATCTGAATGTAGCCATAGGTCATAGTAGATTTATTGCCGTATCTGGTACCGTTCCTTTTTTATTTAAAGAAGTTTTTCCGATTTTGTGATAAAAACTTTTCTCAGACTCAAATCAGGGCGCTTCATCTTCTTCAAAAGGCTGCCATTTTTAACATTTTTTTATTATTTTTCTTAATGTATCTACTACCACCCATAGCCACATTTATTTAGTTTAAGAATCTCTTTTCCTTTTTGAGGGTCGGATAACCCTTACAGTACTTTTGGTCTGCCATGTTTTCTTTTCACTGTCACACAAGAATTCAGAATAGGTCAAGATGCAATATAACAGCCTGCCAAACCTCAAATTAAATTGTGGAACCGTTTTTCTACCAAAAATTCAGAAAAAATTACCTATTTTTTGGCCCAATAAGGCGCAATCCCCCCTTAAGTTGGAACGCTTTTGGTTCGACTGTTTTATTAGATCTGCAGATAATTTTTCTACGTTTTAACACATGGAGAATGTAGGGGAGAGTTGCCAATATCGTACTGGTCACCTAAATCGTACCTCATCAATTTCTCAGTAATTAATGAATGTAAACGAGATCTGACAATAAAAATATAAAGTAAATGCGAAATAAGAAATAGAAACAAAACCTTTTGAGCTTCCACCCTATTTTGTGCGTATTGTAAACATTTAAAAAAAATCAGGTATGATTGATGTAACATTTTACCAGTTTATTTTAGCTGATAATAATCAAACAATACAATTTTGTCCTATATTTTTGTATTATTCTAATAGCGTGTTTAATGTAGAATATTTTGCATTCATTTTAAGTCCATATTACATTCATTATAAAGTTTAAATTGATATTTATAAATAAATCGATCATGTTTTCTAAATCGTACCACTACAATCGTACCAGTAGGATTTGACAACTCGTATGTTTTATAGAGTATGTACGTATATCATACTCATAGGTTATTGCGGCCTGTGTGTAATCCATGTATATGTAACTATCAGGGATTCGAGACCGAAGCAGAAACCGAAATTCAGCCCGGTCTTGACCGGTCTAGCGACCAGTAACCGAAGCGAAAAGGGACCGAATATTGTGAGCGTAACAGTGAGAGGTTGCGAAAGGGAACCGAAACTCCAGACCGATTGCCTCTCGGTCGGGAATCTCAGACCGAATGCCTGACCGCTCTGCCGACTGGTCGGAGTGGCCGGTTGACCGGTCGAGTTAATGTATGGAGAGGTTTCTGTTCCTCTCCATAAATTAGGAGTCGGGGCGATTCGGTTCTGTTCGGATCGGTTCAACCTAGCTGAATAAGCCGGGAAGGTAAGCCTGGAAGTTCCCGGCTTATTCGGCTAGGTTGAACCGGTCCGAACAGGACCGAACCGCTCCGAACCGCTCCGACTCCTAATTTATGGAGAGGAACGGAAACCTCTCCATAAATTAACTCGACCGTTTGCGACCGGTCAAGACTTTTGGTCAACCGAAAGTCTGAGAGAAATTCTCTCTCGAGTTTTGGTCGAGAGAAAACATCTAACCGCTCGTCGCTCTCTAGTTCGGTCGAGAGAACCGTAAATGCCGTATTGGTCGGTCTCACTGACCGCGACCGAAACCGAAATTCTATCGACTCCCTGGTAACTATATAATAATCATTGCTTTGTGTGGAATATTTTCTTCTCTATTTGTTATTGGTACTATTTTTAGTGGATGTACGATTTAGGAGACCAGTTGCTTAAATCGTACCTTTTACAGTATGTGACAAAAAGATTAATAACAAATTAATTTGTTCTGAACAAAAGGTAAAGCATATAATAGTAGGTGCCTAAAACATCAAGCTACAATATCCAATAGTCATTTGCGTTCAAATTAGTACCAAATATGAAATATAACGTAAAATGTCATAAGTGGTACGATATAGGCAATTCTCCCTAATTTCCAATCCGGATTGCCTTCCCTAGTTTATTATCGGCAGCGAAAACTATAAAACAGTGTATCTTGTTTAAAATTGAAAAATATTTTCAAGCAATTTCGTAAAGTGAAAATGCAACACCCTCTGCAAATATTACACATGGATCACATATCACGTATATATGTATGCCTAGCGACACCCTACGAGTGTCAAATCTGGAAAATAAGGCAACAGTAACTGTCAACAAATTGTGTAATGTTGTCAAGGAAAATATCGTGACAGTCCCTACATATCGAGGAAAATAATTTTTTCAAAAATTAAAGTCGGTTTAAAAAAAAAATGCATTAAAAAGTAAAAAATATTCTTTCCCCTTATTTAACTTACGACTCTCAATTTTTTTAATTCGGCGCCAGAGTTAATTTAAAAATTAAATTATTGACATTGTACGAAATTTAAAAAAAAAACTACAAATATTAATAAATAAACTGTATTTATATTTACGGTCCATGATTATATATTTTATGTTGTCGGTCAAAGGCCTAATGCGATAGTAAAAAATTCCCTGAATATCATCTTTCATTAATTAAATACTTATATATTATGCTGTATAGTTAAATCTGTATCCGCTAGATGGTGAACATAAAGCAGCTGCGTTTTAAATGCGATACATTACTCGAAAGTAAATTTAGAGAGGTGTAGTGTATAGGTGGCTAAGACCGTTTATCTTACATGCAAGCATTGAGAAATTGTTTTCTTCTCAGTTCTCTTTGTGTCTTAGTTTTTTTCCCCAAAGCTTATAGTAAACAGCTGACATAAATTTTTTTTTAACTTCTATTAAAATGTGTCACGTGTACTGTGTAAGTCTGATGCCGACATAAAAATGGAGAGTCGTAGATTAAAGAAGAAAAAAAGTATTTTTTTACTTTTTAGTGCATTTTTATATTGTTGAAGTTGGTTTTAATTTTTGTGAAAATTTATTTATTTTTTACTTTTTCGTTAGTTAAGTTATATAAGTACATTTATTTAAAAAGGAAAAAATAGGCAGACCAATTCCAACTCATTATGGCTAGCCAATCCAGATGAATGTGACTATATATATATATATATATATATATTAAAAAAAAAATTAAATATCGGGCGAAACCAAGTAGTAAAGTTATGTACATACATATATAATGCGTTACTGTTCTTTACGGGCGAATAAACAAAACTGGGTTTCACTATAAATAGAGACATATATTTATTAAACATTATGAAGCTACATTATGTACAGTTTTCTTACCTATAAATAGAGAAAACGATATTTAAAGCCTATTCTTCCCTATCTAAGAATAATTTTATTTTAATATGTCGATTTTTACACTCCCTCTATTCCACGTGTCTCCACTCTTTATTCCGGCTCGCCCCCCCCCCCCCCCCTTCTTTCTATTTTATCTAGTCTACATTACCGCCATGTTACGCGACAGGTAACATTCTACTTTATATCTCCCTACCTCGGAAAAAAAATTTTCTCCATAAAATTTTTCAACAAGTCTGCTGGTATTATTCGTGATTTTTGTCTGGTATAAGTAATTTTTCATTTCTTGATGGAGTTCATTGGGTAAAATTGTTACGTTTTTCCGTTGCATTGAATATATTGGCGCGAAACCTGTTATTGTATGTTCCGTTTCATTGTATTTTCTTGTGCATTCTTGTGCTATTGTTGTCCATGCCAGTTTTCTTGTTTGTTCGTTAATTTTGCATCTTATTTTGTTGACTAAAGTTTGATTTAGTCTTTCGTTGAGACCGTTAGAAAATGGTGAGTTAACCGCAGTGAATATTATTGGAATATTTTCTTCTTCTAAGAATGTCTTAAATTCCTTTGAATTTATCCCTGGATATTGATCTGACAGGATCATACCAATTTTGTTATTATCTGTCACCATTCTAATTAGTTTTATGAAATTGTTTACATTTTGTGTCTTAGATGTAAGAATATACGCATATCTCGTAAAATCGTCCACCAAAAGGTGTAAATATTTTTTTGTTGATCTGGATCCGCCGAATCCACCGATTGTGTCAATTTACATAATCTAGAATGGCTCTTTTGCAGGTCCTAAATGTGACATTAATCCATATTTCATTTGTCCTCTTGATTTGTTTTTTATACATATTGTACAATTTTTATAAATGTGTTTTATATTTTCTGTTATTTTTTTTTTGCTGTATAATAGGGTGTTATTTTATTTTCCATTTGTTTTGTTCCTATATGACAGTATTCTTCGTGTACTTTTTTTTATAAGTTCTTTACTAAAATTTTCTGATAAGACTTTTTTCTTTTTTGTTAATTTTTTTATAGTTATTTATTTTATTTTGTAGTTCTTTGTTATTCTTCTGGTCAGTAATTATATCCTTTAGCTTGATTAAGTTTGTAATTTTTAATACTTCCTCATTGTTTTCTTTAGCTCCTAGTACTGGGTTTCTACTCAGACAATCGGCTTCTAAGTTACTTTTTCCTGGGGCATATTTGACTGTGAAGTCATACTGTAATAGGTAATATGTTAGATGTCCTAGCTCTTCATCTGTCCTTGACTTTATATTTAAATTTTCTAAAGGCTTATGATCTGAAAAAACCGTAAATGATCTTCCCATTAGCAAATATTGCCAATATTGTATTGCCTCTTTTATTGCAAGACATTCTAGATATATTGCTTTTTTTTCTTTTGACTATTATTCCATTTTTTTTTTTAAAGTATGCTACCGGTTTCTCTTCATTATTTGGTTGTTTTTGTTTCATTAGTGCTCCTACGCCTTGTAAACTTGCATCTGTATAAATGTAAATCGGTAGATTGGGGTGGTATATTTCTAATACAGGTTTAGAGCACAGTAATTGTTTCATTTTCTTAAATGCTTTTTCACATTCTTCGGTCCAAATAAATTTTTGTCCTTTTCTTAATAGGTTGTGTAATGGGACTAATATCATGGTTATGTTTGATATATATTTATTATAGAAATTTACTTTTCGTAAGAATTGTCTAACGTTCTTCTGTGTTCTTGACGTTGGAAAGTCTTTTATTGAGATCAAGTTATCGTTCATTGGTTTTATTGAATTATTAGTAATCACATGTCCTAAATATTTTACTGAACTTTCTGCAAATTTGCATTTAGAGAATTTCAACCTAAATCCTTCTTTTTATATTGCTTCTGGTAATTTTGTTATGTGGTCTACGTGGTCAGTAAAACTCTTAGAAAATACTAGTCGTCTATATTTTACTGTAAAATTTGTAAGTTTGTGTTTTCTGATTATGTTACTTAATATTCTTTGGAATATTGCTGGCGCTGTTTTGAGTCCAAATGGTAGACACGTCCATTGAAAGTGCCCTTCTTGAGTGACGAACGCTGTTTTTCTTCTATCTTTTATTCATAATCAACCAGAACGCTGACTTAATGTCAAATGTTGAAAAGACTTTGCAATCTCTACCTTTTACCATTAAATCTTCTATTAGCGGAAAAGGTTGTGATTGTGGTACGACAATTTTATTGAAGTCTCTGAAATCACAACATAATCTTGTTGTTTTTTCTTGTCTTTTGTAGGCTAGGGTTACTGGGGCCGAGAAGGGGCTGTATGATTCCTCTATTAGATTGTTTTCTAATAATTTTGCAACTTGTGCTTCTATCTCTTTTTTATCTTCTATGCTACATTTATATGGTCTTTTGCTACAGAATTTGTCCTCTAGTAGGTCGATTCTAGCCTTATAGTTTTTCACCATCCCTATATCATATTTATCTTTGGCAAATATTGCACTATGCTTTTCTATTAATCTGTTCATTTCTGTCTGCTTTTTATAGTCGAGATGATCTATCGAAATTCTAAAATTTGATGTATCTCTATGTTTGTTGAAATTTATAAGATAATTATCTGTAGTTTTATTATCTTTGTTTTCTTCTGTGATATTCTTATATATGTTTTCTTTAATCTCTAAATTTTCGTCTTGTATTAATTGGAATTTCTTTATTATATCCAGTCCAATCAAAAAATCATATTGAAATTTATCTTTATCAATTACAATGATATCTAAAGTGTTTTCTACATTAAATATTTTTATTTTTATTGACACCATTCCTTTAGTTCTTTTCACACCATTAATCGTTATTAGATTTGCTCCTTGCAGGCTATTTATTTTTCTTCTTTTCAGTCTCAATAATCTTGAATTCTTATACGTTTATGTCTCCGTGTCATTGACACTACGTTTTCTCTTAATGTGCTCCATTATCTCTTATGTATTTTAACAAAATAAATAATATGCACGTGTGGCTTCTTTGGCACAAAACAAAAGAATGATGGACGTGGACGGAGCGACACGGACCAGGCTTTGGGGACAGAGTTCAAGACTTGTTTCTAGATTTTATCTGTAAACCTTGTGGCGAGAATGGCATAAAGTAGAAGGTACTACGAGGTGATTTTCAGGAGGAGGCGCTTCATACAATTACGATAGAACTTCACTTAGGTAAGTTCGTTTAATCGTTCAATTTATTAAGGAAACATTTGAGCCTGAGTCATATATTCCCATAATTTCTACGTTATCCTGCAGTAGCACTTTGACCTTGATTAATGGTGGGACTACAGTTTTTTTTGTTCCGTGTCGGATAATTCGGCTTCTATTTCTGTATTATTGACAAATTTAATTTGTTTTTTTTTTCTTTACCGTTATTTTCATTTCCTTTAAACCACCATGAGGATTCCGGATGAAAACGATTCATTTTTCCTTCTTTCTTACAAATTTTACATTAGTGATGAGCAACCCGCGGCCCGCGGGCCACATTTGGCTCGCCAGCCGTAGACCTGTGGCCCACCTGAACATCGCCCATATATGTTTTGAACTAGAAAAGATATCGGAATGTAGGTATTTAATATTGCGGCCCGCGTAGAGTAGTAGGTTTCTACTTGTGGCCCATTTCGGACAAAAGGTTGCTCGCCACTGTTTTACATGGTCTTTTTTGTTGTATTTTTTTTCTGGATCCTCTTTGGCGTATTTACCAGCAGCCTTATTTTCTGTATTTTTCTTTTTTACCATATGTTCCAGGCTTTGTAATTCATTGAAAAGATCTTCGGTAACTTTCAGTTTCTTTCTGTCAATTTTGTTTATTATGAAGTCTGGTAGTCCTACTGCAATAAGGTCGACTAGAGTACCAATATCAATTGACTTGTTCATCTCTAATAAAATCCTTTCTTTCTTTAAAGCGTAATTTAGTAATGAGCCGCTTATGTACTTATATAGAATTGCATACTTAATCGGAGACTAACCGCTGTCTGTATAAATTTCGCAGAATTTATTTTTCCAAATCTCTCATTGTGATGTCAGTGAATGTTTTATGACCATAGAATTATACCAATCTAAACAAGAACCTTCTAAAAATAATCTAAAAATTTCAATTTTTTCTTCATCTTTTTGTATGGCTAAACCATTGCATTCTTTTTCAAATGTATATAACCATTGAATCCCATTAGCGTTCTTGCCTGTAAACTTCTTAATAATAAATTTTTTGTTACTTTCTTTAAATTATTTCGCCCACTTTGTGGGTTGCCTTCATCATTCTTTTTTGAGGCGGCTTCCATAATCCTTGTTAATGTATCTTCTGTTAAATCACTTATAGGTTGTGACTTACTTGTAATTTCTTCTAAATAATAATCCCCTAATCTCATATTTTCGTCCTCATCTATGTAGAATCTACTTAATTCTTTATCCAATTTTATCCAAATTTTCCTAGATTGGTGTCTTAATTTGAGTGGCTCTTGCTCTTTTAAAAGCCTCTGTTTTTATCAGATCTGTGTGATATGTCGCAGCTTGGTATTCTTCTGGGATACCATAAACCTCTCCACGTGGCGTCTCGATTGAGGTTATGGCATATATGTTCGATTTCGGATCTTGACCTGCCTTTATTTCAATTTCAAAACGTAGTTTGGCCATAGTTTTAGTGAGCAAAATGTCGTTTTATAATGCGTCACTCTTCTTTACGGGCGAATAAACAAAACTGGGTTTCACTATAAATAGAGACATATATTTATTAAATAATAATCAAAGTTTCTTATGAAGCTACATTATGTACAATTTTCTTACCTATAAATAGAGTAAACGACATTTAAAGCCTATTCTTCCCTCTCTAAGAATAATTTTATTTTATTATGTCGAATTTTATACTCCCTCTATTCCATGTGTCTCCAATTTTTATTCCGACTCAGTTCCCCCCCCCCCCTTTCTAGTTTATCTAGTCTACATTACCGCCATGTTACGCGGCAAATTTAAGATGGGTTCGTAGAGTAGTGTCTGTACTACTTTATACATATACGTAACGAATTGCGAACCTGCTCCTTTTGAAGTCGCTCGCGGGAGCCTGTAGAAAACGATTGTAAAATTTTACTGGCGTGCATTCAAAAATGTCCACATGTTTTCCTGGCAATGCGATGGCAAATGAAATTCCAGGTAACACATTCCCTGATGCGATGATCATAAATATTACTACAGACAGCCATAATTATTATGTTATTGTTTCTTTTAGTATAATAAGTAATATTGATAGACAATAAATACATATATGCAAGTGATATGTATACATATATAAAAAGTACACTTGCGGGGTCGCACCGTAAAGTACCGAGCAGCGGTACTAATTGATATAAAGAGATACCTTTTTTACGACCATCTTACTGTGCAAAGGTGGCTAAATAGATGTCTTACGAAGGGACGCAGGAATAAAAGAGGTAGTCCTCTGACTGGGCTTGAGCCTGCCTGTGTCAGCTTCCCTTCAAATTAGAGACGGATCCCTTATCTTTTGAGTATATACACACGCTCGAACATCCAAACAGAAGGACGCGCGACGTATTGCGTACAAGATGGGTGATAGGGACGATATTATACCTATTATCACCAATCGAATTTGCATTCCTTGCAGACCCGAAGTGTCCACCTCTTTATACTAATATCTCCTCCTCATGGCCCACCTTTTCCTACACCCGATGTGTCGCGCGTCCTACTGTTTTGATGTTCGATCGCGTGTTTATACACTCAAGCGATAAGGGATCATTCTGTAATTTGAAGAGAGGACGGCGTAGGCGGGTCCACGGACAATACTCACACACAGCCGTGCAAGTTGGGCTGCCCGCTCGGCTTGTAGGCCATTTCCAACGAGCCCAGCATTTTAATCGCTTGTCGACCCCATACACGAACGAGCCGCTCGTCGGTCCCGACACCAGCGAGCTTGTTCGCCGAGCCGCTCGCGCACTGCAGGTTCGTCGATTCCAGACACCAGCGAGCATGCGAGTCGGGCCTGCATTTTAATCGTTCGTCGATCCTACACACCAGCGAATATGCGAGCCGTGCCTGCAGTTCGCGAGCGGCTCGCTCGTGTACATATAGGGGCCTTTAGAGCTGTTCAGGTACTCGAGCCTGGCACGGCAAATATCCGGGTAGCTTGAATTTGTTTCGGGCGACTTGGGAAATCCGGGTAGGATGACCTGTCCAGTGCACCAACGATGCTTATGTAATACGAAAAATTAAGGCCTATCGCGCTCATTTCACGTTGAAACTCACACCGAAATTTAGGGTAGACACCCACAGACGTCTCACAAAAGCGTTTTTCTTTTTACTTATTACTTATACGGCATTAATTCCATTTATTAAACACTTGTCCTCACAGCCGTTCATTCACTGACAAAGATGGACATTTCTCACTTTACCAATGAATGAACAACTTACCCGACCTTTTTTCTTTTGACACTTTCCAACTATGCACGATCAAATCACCGAATCTTACATTGTGTTACACAGTCTCGACTTTACACGCTGGTGGAAAGCACATTTATGTACTTGCAGCTTATTTTGATTTCACATCTTTCTTTCCATTGTAATTATTATTATCTCCTTTTTTTGTGGATTATTTGATTTGACTTTTCCGTCCTCGACCTTTTCATGTAAACGAAAAAGTCTTTTTCTTTTTACACAGATAATTTGCATAGGGAATGACTACAGATAATTTTTAATATTATAAATTACAAAGGTTCATCATCAACAACAATGAACAGACTTATTACGCGGCAGAATTAAGGATTTAAACTGCGTTCCATATAAGAGCATACTGACGCACAGTGGTTCCAAAGTGACTTCTTTTGACAAATTTCCGTATCTCCGTTAATTCTCAACCGATTTTTGACTTCTTTTGCTCGTTTTGTCGGGGATTAAATTTCCTAAAACATCAAATAACTGAATTGAGACGAAAACGTTATTTTTTTGTATCTTTTTTCTGACAAAGTTGGTTGAAAACTTCAGTAGAAAAATCTTTGGTTGTAGTAAACTCGGTAGACATTCCAAATTGTTAGCCATTCTAAAGTTGTATTTCCAACATTCTGACGTGTCAACAAATCGCCTATTTTATGTTTTCCGCTATTGCCAAGTGTTAATTAAAGATTTTACGTAAAAAAGACTACTTAGATAAGCAAAATCTTATCAAATTAACCCCAAAGATTGTTCTACTGAAGTTTTCATCCAACTTTATCAGAAAAAAAGGTACAAAAAAATAACGTTTTGGTCTCAATTCAGTTATGTGATGTTTTAGGAAATTTAATCCCCGACGAAACGAGCAAAAAAAGTAAAAAAGCGGTTGAAAATTAACAGAGATACGGAATTTTGTCCAAAAAAGGTCACTTTGGAACCACTGTGCGACGCCACTACTGATCCTACTCCCACGGATCTGACACACGCGATTGGTCGTAGCACTTTCCCCGCCGGTTTACTACCCATCAACTGTGTATCCCTGCGCGAAACGAGTACACTCTAATGTGGAACGCAGTGTAGAGACGCGGTAGCGTCTCGACACCAAGTACATATATCTTTTACTCGAAACACTGATATGCCAACCTTACCTGAAACTTATTTCATTAATATCTCATAACGCGTGCAATATTTTCTAAATTTAAATTCATTTTTCTTATGTAAACCGCGTATAAGCTTTCGAATAAGACCAAATTAAATAAAATCGGTCCACGCATGACAGAGATATCGTAATATCGTCTAGTGGAATTGTCGGAAATGGTAGGATTCTTCTTCTTCTTCTTCTTCTTCTTCTTCTTCTTCTTCTTCTTCTCCAACCAAATATTCGTCAACATAATACGTATACGCGTTACACGCACACCTTCAGTCAAAACGAACTAATTTATTTTTCATTCGTCAATCCCTATCTTCACTATACAATCTACTCCAAATTTGGACAGCTTACAGTTAGGTTATACACCTGGCAAGTGTCAAATAAGATAAGTTGTCAAAATTTGAGGTGCCACGTGTTTTTAGAAATATGTATCGTTGTGCCATTAAATTGCAACCAAAATGCAGGCTCAAACACAAGGTAAGTTGCCGAAATTTGAATTGTTTGTATATCAGCAAACTGTTTTTTATTTGTAACTAAACTGAGGATTTTATGTATATGTATATAGATAATCGAAGCGTGAAATGATGCTGTGACCTACGCCAGGCTATGTATGTACGCATAATATAGCAGGAAGGATTTCGTATACATACTTATTCAGTTATTTTGATATATGGACGCCTTCGAAAATGCATGAATTTAATCAGTGTTTTTTGTACTATAGGGGACAGTAAGGTAAAGCGGAACGGATGGGTAAAACGGAACATCAATGTTTCTCTCAGATGAGAGCTGCAAATGAGTTTGTATCACGACATGGGACCAAACGGTCGTCATAACATTTCGTGACAGATCACAGGCCTGTGCACACGTTACTTTTCGATTAACAGTGTTGTAGGAATTTCCGGTATCGAAGATTTGATATTGTGTTGTAGTGTCGACCACTTTTCTTCACTTGGGTTAAGAAAATTTATAACGGCAAGAACACCGTTGAACAGTCCTTGCGCTACATTTTGACGTTTTACCCAGTTCTTTACCTCACCCTGAAGTGTAAATATTAAATGTTTACTAAATTACTGCATGTGGGGTAACCCACTTCCACCAATCCAATTGTATTGAAACTTTGCAGGCGTGCGTAGTTATGATGACAATACAAAATTATGAGGAAAAAACGGGAGGGATGAAAAAATTACCCCGTCATCAATAAATATAACCCATAACCACAAATCCAGACGACTTGAAATCAGCCTGTAACCACGATTCAAATCAATTCAATCGATATGCAATCAGCATATAACCACAAATCAAAACTGACACTAAAAGGCATGGACCTAAGAATTAAATGGACGAAGCACAAAATCTCAACATTGGGGGGGGGGGGGGGGTCGAGCCAGTCGATCGGAAGGAGAGAAGTCGTGGTGGACGGCTTGTAATTGGCGATGTAGTACATGTGTCGCGCTTTATTTGAAACGGTATGCTTCTATAGTGTGTATTAAAATATGCTTACAAGTATAAAACTATACATATGATATACATATATATATGTATACTTATATATCTGTGGTTTTAAGGAAAAACGACCCATGTTACAATTTAAAAATATTTGAGTTTATGCATTAATTCAACTGCAGAATATTGGATGTATGTTTTTATCAGAAAAAATGCATGAAAACTAATTTTATACGTTGAAAAAATAATGCAATTTAACCGAAGTCCACTATTCAATTAATACGGAGTTGGCAAAACAACGCAAGTCCAGTGGACTTGTTTTGTTCTGCCTAAAGTGTATGAAAATTATTACTATTTTGTTTATCATTATTTACGTTAATTATACGAATATTGAATATTATGCAAAGTGAAGGAAATATACGTTTATATCGAAAGAAGAAAACAGGGAAACATTGCTAATAAAAAGAGTTGGTGTTTAGGACTTTCAACGACAATATCTCGAAAGTGAAAACATGTGACATGGGTCGTTTTTCCTTACAACCACAGATATATGTACTTACATATGAACCTCTCAATTGACGAGTGGCCTAAGTTTTACCAAGTCTTAAGAGACCAAAATATAAGGTTGCAATTACGTATTAACGTTTCAAAGGACAAACTTAACCATAAAAAACTATAAAAGAGGCAATGCCTCTTACCGATGATATGTCACTTTCATCAACCAATCACCGATCGTCCACCACCACATGCGCAGTATCTTGCACCCCCCTTCCTGACACGAGCTTAGGCCCTGCAGCTTTGTGCTCCGTCCATTTAATTCTTAGGTCCATGCTAAAAAGTAAATAATAAAAAAATATTCAAAAACATTTTTTTTAAGTCACACGATTTTATTTAACCTGCACTAAAAAAACTAAAAAATTCTCCATGCACGTGTTGATATTCATTATTCATGTAAAAATCCATGTGTATTTGATTATTTTCTCTAAATTTGGTGTTAACTGGTAAAATATTTTTTCTTATGCGTATAATATATATTTTTGTTATATTTTAGTTGTAATAGTTATACCTAAAACATATATTTATAGTTGTTTACATAAATGAATACTTTTTAAATTATAAAAATAAAAATTTTGTAGGTTTACATTATCTTCAAGTGGGTGTTTAACTTTACACTACCACTCGAGCGAGGCGAAGATTTCAATACCTCCGGTAAATCTCATTATCCTTTGTTGCCAAATATTTTTCTTAACAAAGGCTTTGATTTTCTTATAGTTTATTTAAGATCCACTTAAGACTCCCGTTGAAGTCCCGTGTCTTTTTTCTTTCTGGTTTTAAGTTATCACCCTCCAAAGTTAAGCATTCCATTATACCCTACTCTCCCCTACATAAAGTACTATACATGACACATATAGATCGGTAGTGCGGAACACATGGTTTGTTTCATAGTTGTTAAATTTGCGAACAATTTATCCTTAATTCTGTCCTGTGATAAGGCTGTTCATGGTAAACCCTTCAAGATTATAATATTAAAAATTATCTGAAGTCATTCCCTATGCAAATTATCTTTATAAAAAGAAGCGGGATCCCCATAAAAAAACTTCAAAAACGTAAAAAAAACTACGCCAAATACATGAAAAAATCAAGGATGGAAGAGTATTATAAAATAAATCATAAAAGAATAGAAGATTATAATAATTAGAATATAAAAAAAATATGTCAAATCAAAATGATCTACAAGTACATAAAGGTGTTTTGTAATAATCACGGACATTTTAATAATCTGAAGATAAAATTTAAACTCTTGGCATTCGCCTAGATGTCCGCGACCTGGAAGCCAAATACTTGGCGTGGTCAGGTAGAGTCTAGGTGTCGATGAATAAGAATTATTTAAAAATGAAAAATATTGAAAGTGTACTCATATTTGTCAAAGTTTTAAATTGACAAATTATCTGATTGCTTGCGAGAGGAAAGGTTTCGGTGTCGATGAATGATCTTAAAATTATTTTAGAACGCAATATAATGAAAATATACTCATATTGTCAGAGTTTTAAATTGGCAAATTATCTGAAATCCTGCGAGGGGGAAGGTAATGGGTATTGATAATCTGAGAATACCTTGCCTGGCCACGCCAAGTATTTGACTTCCAGGCCGCGGACATCTAGGAAAATGTCTAAATGTTAAATTTTATCTTCAGATTATTAAAATGTCCGTGATTATTACAAAACACCTTTATGTACTTGCAGCTCATTTTGATTTTACATTTTTTTTTATATTGTAATTATTATTATCTTCTATTTCTTTTATGATTTATTTTATAATACTCTTTTCCGTCCTTGATTTTTTTCATGTACTTGACGCAATTTGTTTTACTATACATATTGAAGTTTTTTATGGGTATAAATTCTACGCAAGTTTACGAACTACGTAAACAAACCATGTGCTCCGTAGTACCGAACTACATAGAATCAAAGTATGAGATCACTCAAAAAAACATCATGTCCTTGAAATCTCAAAAATAAACCATAAAGAAATACTTTTTGCGTTGGATTATATTTACGTTGCCAAACAGTATAACTTTCATCTAAAAAAATTTCATATAATTATAAATAACAGATTAAAGGAAAACGTACACCCGAAATGCATAAATTTCTGCAGATATTTTTCAATTTATTTTGAAAACTAGGGCTGTAGCTAGAAGAAAATCTGACTACTCCACGCGATACAGCAGACATTTTTCCTCCAGAAAACATCAACAAAAGTGGTAAGTCACGTTTTGTTTTCAATATAGAAGATAACAACGGCGGGCGTATCAATTGCCAGTCACAATCAGCGACAGAATCGCTTAAGGGGGTATAGGACTATTGGACGACTAAAATCGACTGTTTCTTGTCGGTTAGATTGCTTAGATACCAAATAATCACCATACCGGCATTTTTCACAGTTTTTTATATACGTTTTTACAAGTAATGTAAAATAAAAAAAAATTGTCAGAATGTTGAAAATTATTCAAGTTATTTGATGCTAAAGATGGTCCCCCGTAGCGCGCAGCTGTAATCGGTGTACATAGTCCCAGGTGAACCAATCATCTAAAAGCAAAATGCCTTAGGGTGAGTAATTTCTACACTAATAGCTATCGTGTAAAACTTTGCTAGGCGAATTTAAACAAAAATTGTAAAGGTTACACACGAATCAATTTTTTCCCTACATTTTTATGGAGAAAAAACGTGTTTAATCAGTTATAAAATGTTTTACAGACATCCAATGTTGATGCGCAACTTCCACACGATAGAGAAAGGAATTCTACAGCTCCAGTTAAAATTTTAAGTGAAAATATTCATTCGTTCAAGAGTTATGACGTACACCGTATTTGAAAATATAGTTTCGAGATAAACGGCTTCAAAGTTGGGAGTACCTTTTTCTTTAATATATGACGTGTAAAATTTCCAAACCTCTTTTATGCGATTCCCAGTCCATACAGTGCTCCTTCAGCTGCGAGATCTTGTTCGTCTTTTTCTTTTTTTTTTCTCATTCTATTTATCGTTCTTGCATCTTTTGTCACTACTGCCGCTCTAACATCTGTAGCCGACAGTCGCCTCTGGTCTAATTCGACGCACATATTCCGCGCGTTTGACCCAACTAGAAGTTCAAGCTGCTGCATTATTGATAGGAGAGCATTGTTTCCTTCATTAAATGTTGAAATGGCAATATATGTCGCAATTTCAACAATTTCAAGGCCGCTGAAAAAATCTTTGGCGCAATTTTCCAGATTTTACCGTTCAAACTTTCATTGCTATTCTGCGTAAAGCCGCCGACGCATCTTTCCAATAGTTCGTCTGTGCTCAAATTCTCATATACTGGAAAAATCGCTGTTTGTACATCTGAGTGTACAGAAGTTTTGTGATTATATTCATGCAGGGTATTGTGTGCCTTAGCTCTCTGCCAAGAATACCAACTTGCTTCTCCGACAGAACAGTAGTGATGCTGGGGACTCTCATCTGTTGAACATTTGTGATTATATGTCGCCCAAATTGCGTCTCTCATTGCTTTTAAAGAATGACTGGCACCTCTAATGGCATTTCCACAATATGAGCTGAGCTCGTCGATAAGTTTTGCCGTAAGCTTCCTAGGCCTCCAAGCCCTTTTGTTGTGCTTTTTAATTTTCGAAAAGCCGTGCCGAATCGCTTTTGGACGTGGCCCACACATTCTTTCTTGTTCACAGGTGTTATCGTATGGATTAGCATCCACTATGGCTTTCTATGTTTGCTGTCGCCGTCTCAAATGTAATTAATATATTTCGTGTTGTAGAATTCCTGTGATCGTTTGAAATTTTCGACAATCGCATGTACTTCCATTTTGCCGGCGCTACCCTCATGATTTGCCTTACACTCATCCAAGTGTTCGTCCAACCATTGTTCATATTCGACAGTTCCAATTTTTGTATCCCAGCGTACACAAATTTTGTAGTACGCGCATTTCAAGATCGCGTCTATTACCTTTTCAGTCAAGTTTCCTATAACTGTGGAAACCCCAAAAAGTAAGGAGAAGCCTCTTTTTCGCCAGGTTCCATCAGCTGACACTCTTATTCCTCCAAACTTCTCTTTGTCATTTTCCGCTGTTCGATCTATTTCCTCTTGAGCAGTGCGAAACATTGATCCCTTTGCAACGACTTCAGTTGCATTCCTTATGTGTTTTACGATCGTATCGTAAGGATGCTGAGAAATTGGCTTTGGCATATCCATTATGCCACAGAATTGTTGCAAGCCGACCAAACCTATGCCGATTAGTCGCATAGCCAACACAATTCGATGATTTATCTCATACGAGAAACTTCGTATCATCGGACACGATGGAATCTCTGTATTGTCATACTTTCCACAATTCAGGACGATTTTAAATCCAAGTCCACGTACTTTTGTTTCTGAAAACTGTACATCACTGTCACACGTTTTACATTTTACGTAGGAACTTACAGCGCTGAAAACGCTAAGAAAACTCAAAATGCGGTATGAGTGTTCGTCATTCGCTGCTAAGCTGCTTGTAGAAGCACTACCGATTTTTCGTCGCGACGTGCTTGGTGCCCCTTCATCGTTTGATGATTTTTTAATATTTCCCCAATACGCTTTTCCTCATTCGGGAAGAACGTCCCAAACAGGTTCTACTTCCTTTTCTATCACGATAGATCTTCACTTCCTTCATTTCCACGAACATTATGCGATACGTTTTACTACGGTTAAAGCAGATTTCGTACTGTTAAAATGTCGCGAACAGGTAAATGAGTGAATAAGGGAATTCCAGACGCGGGGTAAACCCGGACACCGCTAGATTCGCTTCTTTCGCTTGCCCTGCCCCCCCCCCTCCTCCGCGGCATTTTTACGACTACGAGTAATTACCCCTGACTGTCCATAATTATCCAAGCGACCGTCCACATTTACCCCGATAGCTACGGGTAATTGCGAACAGAGAGTTCTGTTTTTCATTCAAAAGCTGATTTGTTTATTAAAGTATCTACACAATTCTTAGTGCTGACTATGTAGATACTTAACCAAAGTTAAATTATCAATAATGTAAATCTGATTAAACCCAATACAATTGTTTCAATTTAACTTTTCCCTTAGGTGTCTGTAATTCCTCCACTCTCCCCTACGCCGTGACCATTCTGCGGAGCTGTTACTCGACGGTGCATTCAGTTACGTTCTGCTCTGTAATATCCGTAATTATTGGAATTTCTACATGAAACTTTTATGTAAATGTTCACAAAGGATGACACTATAAGAATTAATATTTAAAAAAAAAATCGATTTTTCGAGATTCCAATAGTCCTATACCCCCTTAAATCGCACTGTTGGCGCCGTACGTTTTGTCAAACTATTTCGTTCTGGTATTGAAAACGAAACGTGACTTACGACTTTTGTTGATGTTTTCCGGGGGGGAAATGTCTGCTGCATCGCGTGGAGTAGTTAGATTTTCTTCTAGACCCTTCGTTTTTAAAATAAATTGAAAGATATCTACAAAAATTGGTGCGTTTTGGATGCATTTTCCACTTGATCGTTGTTTAAATATATTTAAATGGTAATAATGCAATAATAACTTATATCGTTGTGTTCCCGAGAGTTCATAGAATAATTTTACGACACAAGCAACCGAATAACTATTACTATTTCGTCACACACGACGGTCGAAGTTGAAAACTTGCATTTTTTTAAAAACCAATTTTTCGAAAACTGACGGTGATGGCGAAAAACGGTTTACGAATTCGTAGTCAGCGGACAAAAATCTATATGAAACGGGTATTGAATGTTACAAGTCCAGATGGCTGTTGAATAGTTACATTTCAACTCTTACATGAGTATGACTGCTCGTTTGACCAAATCGTTTACTACTAAATTATTTACTATATTTAATACCATACTATAATTGGGATCATATTCCTATTCTAGAGAATCCATATTTATAAAATCTGTTGAAACAGTGTACTCTTAATGAAAGTATCGGTTATTTCATTAAAATTTTGAAATCTGTTATTTATAAATACTATATGAAAAAATTTCTTAGACAAAAGTTGTATTGTTTGACATGGTAAAAATAATGCCAACAAAAAAAGTTATGGCTATATTTCCGAATGGTCCCAGTGGCTGATCGTCGCGAGGTTTGAGAGGAGGGGTGCGAATGGTTTGTGGACCCTAAATCTAAAATTCTTGCTTCGGGAATTTATTAGTTTCCGAGATATTAATAAAAAGCTTTTAATATTCTACTGATAGTCAATATTCTAGGGAGTGATTCTACAGGCCAAAATAAGACGAAAGTATAGAACACAATTTTTTAATATCGCGCTTCGTTTTCGAGAAAATTGACTTTGAGTTTCAACTACATACGCGTGCCATTCTGGCGCCTGAGGAGCACGCGGAGGTAAGAGGAACGCCGAGTAGAAGTGCCCGCACGAACGTTCAAAAAAAAATTCAAAAAATAATTAACAATAATTTTTTATTAATATTTTGGAAACTAATAAATACCCGAAGCTACAATTTTAGATTTAGGCTCATCTCGATCGGCAACGGGGGCCATTCGAAAGAATATCCAAAAAAAATTCTGAATGTAAGTTTATGAAATTTCAAGGTCATGATTTTTTTTTTAAGTAATCTTATACTTCGATTTCATATTGTTACAGAGCGTAAAAATATAAATTTAGCGATATATAAACATGTATATTAACAATATATCTGTGGTTGTAAGGAAAAACGACCCATGTCACATGTTTTCACTTTCGAGATATTGTTGTTGAAAGTTCTAAACACCAATTCTTCTTATTAGCAATGTTTCCTTGTTTTCTTCTTACGATATAAACGTATATTTCCTTCACTTCGCATAATATTCAATATTCATATAATTAACGTAAATAATAATAAACAAAATAGTAATAATTTACATACACTTTACATCCACTGGACTTGTGTTGTTCTGCTTGAAAATAAATGATTACTTTTTTTTTTACAAGTTACACATTTATGTATCACTGGTATATAGTGTGCTGTTTCTAGTAAAATAGAAATATGAAATATAATTTTGCTCATTTTATATTACACAAAATACGTTATAGTATATGCAGCTAAATAAATTTAGAAAATAAAAAGCAATCACAAAGGAAAGATACGTCGTATTCTCCAAATTTTGTGGACTTATGTTGTTTTGCCAAATGCGTATTAATTGAACATTGGAATTCGGTTAAACTGCATTATTTTTTCAACGTATCAAATTCATTTTCATGTATTTTTTTCTGATAAGAACATACATCTAATATTCTACAGTTGAATTAATGCATAAACTCAAATTTTTTAAATTGTGACACGGGTTTGTTTGTCTTTACAAGAACAGATATTACAATGGAGAAAAACGAGTTACAAGAATAAAAAAAATTCAAATGCGATGAGGCACGGTTTCCCGCCCTGCGATTGATTTCAAATTTTGCACACATTATTTTTTCCCCAATGACACAATCCTGGGGGGAGTCCTGAAAAAATTTGAAAGTCGAAAAATAAGGTCCACCCTAGTGTCCATGTAGCAAAATAACTGAATAAGTGTGTACACAAAATCCTTCCTGCTAAATTATGCGTACATATATGGCCTGGCGTAGGTCACAGCATCATTTTACGCTTCGATTATCTACATATACATAAATTCCTCAGTTTAGTTACCAACAAAAAAAAAACAGTTTGATGATATATAAATATGTCGCAATTCAAATTTCGGCAACCTACCTTGTGTTTGAGCCTGCATTTTGGTTGCAATGCAATGGTACGATACATATTTGTAAAAACACGTGGTATTAAAAATTTTTGACAACTTATCTTTTTTGACACTCGCCAGGTTATAACTTGACGGTAAGCTGTCAAAATTTGAAGTAGATTGCATAGTGAAGCGATTGACGTGATAGCGATTGACAACCGAAACATGTGTTAGTTTCATTTGGCTGAAGGTGTGCATTTAACGAATATACGTATTATGCCGACATAAATTTGGTTGGATAATCACAAGAACAAGAAGAAAATCTTACCATTTTCGTATGAGACATGACAACATGTTACGATATCTCTGTCATAAGTGGATCAGTTTTACTGAATTTGGTTTTATTCGAAAGCCTACACGCTGTTTACATAAGAAAAATGCCTTTAAATTTAGGAAATATTGCAGGCGTGATGAGATATTAATGAAATAAGTTGCGGGTAAGGTCGGATTAGCCGGATTACGAGTAAAAGATACGTGGCAGCGACAGTCGACATATACAGGGTGTGGAAACATGTACTTGGCGTCGAGACACTCTAGATACTGCTTCTCTAGATACATACTATAATTCGTTTTGTGACAGCCGAGTGTGACAAATATTCGCGGAACATAAAATTCTCTGTAGGGGAGAGGCTTGTAGGTGGCCACCCCTTAGCATTTTTTATCATAACTCGTCATAAAATTAACGTATCGTTGATTTCTGGAATAAGTTGGAAAGAGGAAGTGTAGCGCTTCAATCCTGAGCTACAAATCATGTAAACTTTCGAAAAAGAAAAATTATACTGCAAATTATCGAAAGTATCTAAAATTGACACATTAAAATTTTGGCTTGCAGGTTGCCATCCCCTAGAAAAATTGCTGAAAGTGTAAAAAAAATTCAAGTAACAGCCTGATTCAGAAAACTTTTCAAAATTTATTAAATTTTATTAATAAATTATATTATACACTGGCCTTTTTTCGTTATTTGCAGGGGTTCGTTTCGGTGCTTTATTCGTGCTGCCGTACTAAAAATGTATCAAAAATGTAAAAAATAAGCGAAAATATGACTAGAATTCAATAAAAACACTTCACTTCAAACTCAATGATAATAGTAAACATCACATATTCACGAAAAATGACATTTGAGTGTAAACAAGCGTGAAAGAGAGAGGTGGCACCTGCAAGCCAAAGAAGGCGGCAACTTGCATTCCGACGCATTTTTGGAAAATATGAGAAAAAATTGTCAATTCATGAAATGTTTGGAAATCTGTTTGGCATATGTAAATTAGAGAGAAAAAAAAACACAGTACGAATAGTTATCTTGAATTGTCGATAAAAATGTTCAATTTACGAGCACAGGGAAAACACACAATTTCAATAATTCAATTTCTTGACAAACACTATATTACCCTTCGCTCAGCAAACACAGCGTTATTGCGTCTATCCGCTCCAGAGGTTAATAAATAGTGACATCTACTCTTTTAACGTCGATGTGAGTCAGAGTTCAGGTTAAGACACTGCTAGAAAGTCGAAATACAGCAGGGGTGGCAACCTGCAAGCCTCTCCCCTAGTATTGAAACCTGAAATTTTTAATTCTGTACCGCATTACCTACATATTCTCGGTGAAAAGAAAATACTGCATTGTAAATACTGATTAATACAGAATTATTATTGTAAATATGTGTAAATACGACTAAGAAAGAATGAGAGGGGATAAGGGACGCGCATGTGTGCATGTGTACATATGTAAAGTATGTAATTCATAAGTGGTCGGCTGATGTCGTGTTTGCTCTTGTTTTCACCGAAAATATGTAATACGGTACAGAATTAAAAATTTCAGGTTTCAATACTACAAACGATTTTACGTTCCCCGAATATTTGTCACACTCGGCTGTCGCCAAACGAATTACAATATATATCTAGAGACGCAGTAGCAATTCGACGCCAAGTACATGTTTCGACACCCTGTATGTATATATATATATATATATATATACATATACATATATACATATATACATACATATATATATATATATATATATGTCGACTGTCGCTGCCGCGTATCTTTACTCGTCACCCGGCTATTCCAACCTAACCTGAAACTTATTTCATTAATATCTCATCACGCCTGCAATATTTTCTAAATTTAAAGGCATTTTTCTTATGTAAACCGCATATAAACTTTCGAATAAGACCAAATTCAATAAAATTGATCCACGCATATCAGAGATATTATAATACCGTCTCATGGATCAGTCAGAAATTTCAAGATTTTCCTTTTTCAAGCCAAATTTTTGTCGACATAATACGTATACGCGTTACACGCACACCTTCAGCCAAAAGAGAGACTAACGCATATTTCGTTCGTCGACTCTCGGGATCATTTGGCAGGGATCGCCGTCCGTTATTGTACATATATATATACCTACACTATTAAATTATAATCTGCCAAGTGTTAAGTACTCATAACCTGTGAAGTTGTCCAAATTTGAAATGTCGCGAGTTTTTGCACCACATAGGACACTGAATTATTGTGCCAATTAACAAGGTAAGTCGCCAAAATTTTTTAATAGACTTATTATGTAGAGTCACAGACTTGGAAGTTGTATGGAGAATGTTCGATTCGACAGAGAAGCATCTTCTTTCGCACATGTTTCTGAAAATTTGTACCATGCATGTACAAAATAATATATTGTAACAAATTGCATTTAAATTATCAGATATTTTTATATCGGCAAACTATTTTTAATTTAGAGTTTTTATGTAAAGCTTATAAAAATGAAGGGGACGTACAGGCTTGGGTAGAAATGAAGCGGATGCAGAGGTTTAGATAAAAATGAAGGAGACACACAGGCTTGGATAGAAATGAAGGGGACGCACAGGCTTGGATAGATGAAGGGGACGCACAAGCTTGGAGGTTGTTCCGGAGAAGGTTATTATTAGATAGACAGAGAAACATCTTCTTTCCCACAAGTTTGTGGAAATTTGTCAAATAAGGTAAATGGACAAAATTTAGTTTAAATTTCGCAATGTGGAGCAAGTCACATTACAGAACAAAGTACCCTGAAGACACACCTCCCTTGATACTTTTCAATTCAATTCCCATTAACGAGATTTCAGTCCTGCAATAAACATACTAAATTATTTTTATTCCAACACCAATAAATTTTGCGTTAAAAATATTGGATCTCTTCGTTCATTTTCAATGAATTATTACCATCAGTATTTATATCTCCTGCAACCAGACTTTCTGCGCCCTCACCTTCTTCGGACACATTTTATACTCTACAATTATTATAGGAAATGGCCACTCTATTTCTATATAATATGTTTTACGTTAAGTTGTAACTAAAAAATGTGGATTTAGAGGTATTTTACTTTATATATTTATAGATAATCGAAGCAGATGATGCAGTGTGATCTACCACAGAGAAAAAATTTATTATTACATAGTATTATATTAATTAAACGATTTTATTCAGCTTCGATCCTCTGTTTGCTTCTTGTACGTTTGGTTCATAACTAAAAACTCAAATTTAAACTAATTCCACCAATTCGATCGCATTGAAGCATTGCAGGTATGCACAGTTTCGATTACGTAGAATTTATCCTTAATTCTGTCCCGTCATAAGACTGTTCCTGGCTGTTGATGATGAACCTTTATAATTTATATAATATTAAACATTATGTGAAGTCATTCCCTGCTATGCAAATTATCTTTATAAAAAGAAGTGAGATCCGCATAAAACAATTGCGCCAAGTACATGAAATCCAATAAATAGCAATGAAAATAGAACATAATAATAATTACAAAATAAAAAAAGATATGAAATCAAAATGAGCGGCAAGTACCTACATAAAGGTGCTTTCAGTCAAATACTTGGCGTGACCAGGCAAGATTAAGGTGTCGATGAATAAGAAATAATTAAAAACAAACTAATGAAAGTGATCGCAATGTGTCAAAGTTTTATTTAAATTGATAAATTATTAGCTGTTCGGCAGTCATATGCAAGATATTGGTGTCGTTGAATGATCTTAGAATTATTTAAAATCGCAAAATAATGAAACTGTACTCGTATACTGTCAGAGTTTTAAATGGACAAATTATCTGAAAGCCTGTGAGAGGGAAGGTATGGGTATTGATGATGATCTGAATACTTTGACAAGCCACGCCAAGTATATTGACTGAAAGCACCTTTATGTGCTTGCAGCTCTTTTTGGTTTCACATCTTTTTTTTATTTTACAATTATTATTATCATTTAAATTTTGTGATTTATTGGATTTCATGTTGGGGAAAGTGAGGTAAAACGGAACGGGTTGGTAAAATGGAACACCAATGTTTCTGTTAGGTAAGAGCTGCGAATGAGTTGGTATCGCGTGACATGGAACCAAAGGGTCCTCATAGCATTTTGTGATAGACCATAGACCGCTGCACACGTTATTTTTCCATTAACCGGTTAACTTGCAGGGTTCTTTTTACTGTTCGTGCCCAAACTGGCAACATCGAAAAATTAAGTGAATCACACAAAATTTGGTATATAGGGGTCTTTTGAGTCGCTAAATCGATTCCGGGGGTTATTTTTTCATCTAACACCCCAACGCTTAAAAACAGGATTTAGGGGTGAGTTTTTTCAATTCTTTACTAAACTTTTTTTTTTTTTTTTTTTTTTTTAAATTTGTGAAGTTTTCTTGTCTGTAATTCGGTGCACTCAGGGGTCGCGAAATTTTCATCAGCTAACTACGGGAGTAAGAGCTTACTTATGAAATTGAATACAGTACGAATAATTTATACAAATCTCAACAATTCGCTAGTCATTTTAAGTCTGCCATACTGAGTCTGCCATATTGAATTTTACAATTCCAATGCCAAATTCAGATTCAGCGATCGCAAAAACCATTACATACCATGTTTCATTTAAATCGTTTGAAAATCAAAACAGTTATTCCATTTGATTATATATAATACATAAGCAGAATTGGCCAGATTGTTTTTTATCATAAATGATACATTGCCAGTTAACCGTTTAAGAGAGTTAGAAAAATTTCCAGTATCGACGTTTCAATATTGCGTTGGACTTTCGACCATTTTTCGGTACTTGGATTTCGAAAATTAGTAACGGCTACTACATTGTTGAATTCTATAATCCTTATACTACATTTTGACGTATCTGTTGTATTAAAAAAAAATCAAACGCTTTGCACGTAGAAATGTACAAATTTAAAAAAAAAAATAACTGCAAGTAAAAAAATTAATGTATTTAAGGATAAAATGATGAAAATTCTACTCATAGCCCGTATCACCAGTAGATGAACAATAGGGCTAGCAAATCGGCTGTTCAAAACCAATAGATGGATGGGTGTCTGGCTAGACGAATAAAAGACTTATTAGCTATAGTAAATATCTAGAATAAGTTATTTTTTGTTAAAATATAGTTTATTTCCTCAAAACTAAAAACGTATGGAGTCTTCATTGGCTGAAAATGGTGCAACAGGTTATGGGCCCAGGCCGCAAATAAAGTGAGGTTATCTCTAGCCTAATGTGACTCGCGCATGGTGGCGTAAAATCGTACATAGAAATACATTTTTTAAAACAAACGTTTTTTCTACAAAATAAAAAACAATAATATAGACCAGGCCTTCCCAAGTAGGGGAAATGCACTCCTGAAACACATGTTTCGGTTCTCCCTCCAACGCTGCGCCTTCAGCTAAGGTGGGACAATTCCCACTATCCCCTCTCCGAGGAGACAGTAACGCCGCTAGGAAGCATGCCGGGGCGCTTTAGGGTGAAAGTACCAAATGTGTCAAGTTTTTATAGGAAATTTCATAATGACTTAAAAATAGTAGGAAAAATTAAAATTTAAACTAGCATTCTATTTTTAAGTCATTATGAAATTTCCTATAAAAACTTGACACATTTGGTACTTTCACCCTAAAGCGCCCCGGCATGCTTCCTAGCGGCGTTACTGTCGTTACTTGGGAAGACCTGATATACAGTAAAACTCTAGTTCTTTCAATATTAACGATTAACCAACGATTCGTCCATCTGCTGGGCCCCGTTCAGCTACTGGCCTGCTTACCCTACCTGCATTTACCCAACCCTGATACACCCAAGAAATTAATTACACCCAAGAAAAATATTCACTTATACTTCCAAAATAGCCGAACGCAGTTATGTTCGAAATCGACGAGATATCACTAAAATTTCAAAACTTTAAATGCGTTCCCGTTGTCTAATCACTTTGAAATTTTGTACATATCATTTCCTCACCAAGTGTCACAATTTAGACTAGTAAGACAAAAAAAAAGTCTCCTAGGTACAGATAAGGCTAAGGTCCACCCTACTACACATTCACAGACAAAAGACTTACACCCTCATATAAGGGAAATCCCTTTCCATCACGACAATATTCGATCATATTCAGCAATGGCGACTCAAAATCGACTCCATAATTTAGGTCGGGATGTAACATTGGGTATTTTTTACACTGTCGGGTTATAAGCTATTTCAGTTCTTGCTAAATTTTGAAATTCTTTAGAAATTCAACAATTTCCAATAATTTTCATTTAACAAAACTTAAGTGAATTTGTATGTAAGTAGGTTAGATATTTACTAATATTTATTGGTTAAAGTGATATTACATGTTCAATTTGGAATAGTATAAAAAGCGAAGAAGGAATCGATATAATTTTCCGGGGAATTGTTAATTCTACCGCAATTGAGCACACCTGGGCGGGGGTCGAACCAAAGTTGTGTTACCGGCAGTTAGTGCATACTTATATCAGTTGTCAAGAGAGCACGTGCACCTTTATACTACATTGATTCTAATATTTTCGTGACGTCATCAAAATATTAAACTTCGTACACTATTATCGTCCTGGAAGCGGCACAATTTCAAAGTCGATCCTCTCCTTCGAACGTGCTCAAATATTAATAAAATATACGTTCGAAGCGCAATCGTGATGGCGACCAATTTTGCCGCTAAATAACAACAAAGCTCCTAGATTATCTCCTTCCTAATTCTCCAATCATTTCTGTTCAAGACGCAAGCACTCTACGGGCTTGTAATTACACATTGCACAAAGATCATTTTGAAAGGCATAGCGACAATCTAATGAAACTCAAAAAATTCCTCTCCGTTCCCTGCTCCATTTTCTTCGTACTTATTGCATCGGTTCTGTAATTTCTTTTTCTGATTCTACGTCCTAGTAAATTTCGAGTGGAATTAATTCCCGAAATTGAAATATCCCACAATGTTCCAGGCAACATCCTTTGTATTTGAAGTTATTACCTGACGTCGTATGTACGTACAAGCTATTCGATATTACGTACACAATAGTGTTGTCGAGAGACCATAAGAATCTGTGTTCATTGGACGTACATCCCGTTAACGTGTGCGTTTTCATGGACGTAACACGTGTACCTATATCGCCTGTTTATTCAGTCACTGTATCTGAATGCGCGACTTATTTGCAGATGGATGGTCTAGTGTAATAAGTTATAGGTGCAAACTGTAGGGGTAGTTTTATCAATATTCTAGGTCGTCAAAAAAGCTTCCCATTTCATTCTATGACAAATGTAGGAGGTACGAAGTTTACGTAGCTATTAAATGCATTGAAACTTGTACGTGTACTATATCTACTTATTTATTTATTTTCTATGCATACACTTCACTTGTTTTCCTAAATCAGACACCTCAACTGTTTTCCAGCTGTCCTAGAATTGAACAGCTTAAAATTGATCTTCTAAGCCTGGTATGGAAAGTGTGTCATAAAAATGAATCAGCTATCGACGTTTGGCAAATGATACGCTCTTCTTTAACGACTACTTACGCTTACGGTAATAATACTTAAAACTACAAATATTAAACCAGTCTCGCTGATCTTTAATGTGGTAAAATTTTGTGTGAAGTAGAGAAAAATTCAGTGAGAATGAAAAGTCTAAAAAGTTCGGCAGGAAGTAAATATTTTTGTTTCGACTATTTATGAATTTCTGTCCACTAAGTACTGCTTGATGATTTTTCGTGAATATTTTGCGGAAATGACTGTAATTTACGATATTTTATTTTATCCGGTGCGTGGAAGTTTTGTACGTACGGCCCTTAACATGTTAACAATGTCGGACGGGGTTACTAGACTAAGCATAGGAATACCACTAAAAATTGCATTCCTCAAGATGCAGTCGAGACAAAAAGATTAGCTGCTCAAGTCCACTTCCCCCACCACAAATCTTTCCAAACTTACCCCTACCAGTGCTACACCCTATCATCCCTTCAAAGTCTCAGGCCATCCAAATAGACCATAACAAACAAGTACAAAATAATTATAGCATCTAACACCATGATAATAAAAAAAAATGAAGGAGTGAAAAACATAAAATAAATTTATTGATAGTAGTATACATATATACGCATTTCGTATATATTGATGGAACTGTGACAGCGTATATATGCGCCTTTTGCAGGCAAAGGGTTAAAACTGAAAAGTAAATACCAATTCTCACAATAAAAACTACAACCTGGAATCAATTAAAACGATTTTCAAAATTAAGCCTGTATACCTAATGTCTGTAAACTTTTGGTATGCAGTAAGTCAACAAAATACCAAAAATTAGAAATGTTAAAAATTAGCCAACTAGCTCCGGTTTGTATTTTGTATTGTATTTAGGATGTAAAGAGAAATTTAATTCCAGGACATTGTACCTATATTGTCTGAAATCGTATCGGCGCACTGGTTCGGTCACATTAAACAATTATTTTTTAAAATAAAAAATAATAAATCATAGCTATTTTGCAAATATTAAAAAATTTTCTATTAATTTCCGACGCTTCGGTCATTCATTTTGACCCTTTTCAAGGAAGGTTTCAATATGAAGACAAATACTGCGGGTGCTATTGAAAATTAGTCGCACAGTTCTAACTGAACATGCGATCCGCGAGTCGGTTGGAAGAAGCCTGAGGTAAACAGCGGACAAAACAAGAGCATCTAGAATGTGAACTGAAATGTGGCCAGAAGAAACCGTTAAGAAATACAAATATATAAACCCCAAAATTTAAAAATGTACTGTCTACACAGCGGTGACCAGCAGTGGGGCCCCTCACGCGCCTGCTTCCCCTTCCAATCTTTCTCTCGCACAGCGTGTCTTCCGTTGTCAAGGAGACCGCGCGACGCTACGAAGGCTGCGACAACGAGCTAGCCGGGCAAGCGTCTTCGCGGTTAGCGTCGCGCGGTATCCCTGACAACGCGCACGAGAGTGGGAGAACCCCGAGCTTACGCGTAAGCGACCTTGAACAGCGCTGGTCTACAATAACTAACATTCTTGCTAATTGTTTTTTGCTCTTTAACACCTATAAAAGTGTGGAAAGTTTGCCACATGAGCAAGAACGTTAGTTATTGTAGACAGTACATTTTTAAATTTTGGGGTTTATATATTTGTATTTCTTAACGGTTTCTTCTGGCCACATTTCAGTTCACCTCCTAGATGCTCTTGTTTTGTCCGCTGTTTACCTCAGTCGTTTTCCAACCGACTCGCGGATCGCATGTTCAGTTAGAACTGTGCGACTAATTTTCAATAGCACCCGTAGTATTTGTCTTTATATTGAAACTTTCCTTGAAAAGGGTCAAAATGAATGACCGAAACGTCGGACATTAATATAAAATTTTTTAATATTTGCAAAATAGCTATGATTTATTATTTTTTATTTGAAAAAATAATTGTTCAAAGTGACCGAACCAATGCGCCGATACCATTTCAGTTAAGATTTACGGTCGAAATCTAATTTAAATTTTTTTTATTCTATATTGTGTTAAACACGTTTTTCTTGGCTAATCATTATTACTACACTAAATTTGGGGTAAAAAATATTTTATCAGATAAGGCGCAGTTTCTTATACATTTATGGAAATTTTAATCGAGAACATATCTAGTTAATTATTATTAATAAAGTTGTATTAAGAGAACTTTGATACTAAAAATACACCTACGTCTCTATTTTCGTAAAAGTGAAGTGTATAAGGCTATTTATATGAAAATTCTTGGACGAAAGATGTTGTATAATTATTTCCCTATGATCGGGTTAATTTTTCATTTAAAAAAATGTCGTATTATTTGAGGCGTTATGAATGGTTAAAACTAAAGAGGAATGTGTAGAAACGTGCTTAATGTAGTACATTTTATAATAGGAGTACGATTTTAATAGCTTATTTATTTCGGTTAAATGTTTCGAGAAAATATTGCCGATGCCTTGCCAAGTTATTCATGATTTCACTAATGGTATCCAAGTAATATCGCCGTACCGTGATTGGCATAGTATGTACGGTCGCAAGGTATTAAATTGCAGTGCGTAGTGTTACAGTCAACGCAGTAGTTATAAATCATACTGTAGTACTATCGCAAACAATAAATAAGTTTCCTGTATCGGAACGTATTGAAGAAACGGTACTGCTGCACAGATAATTACATCATTAGCGCACTGTTTCCCCACGTGCATCCTCCAATGAAGGATGATACATTTCTCTATAAACAGTTGAATCGGTGCAAGTTGCGAATTAACACCAAATCTAGCTGACATAATACAGTTAAACATTACGCATAGTTGTAAATCTTTGTGGTTCTTACTGTCACCGCTTATACGTGAACTATTCGAACCGCATTTTCGCAGGTTTAACCTTCATGTAACCGTTTAAGTGTTTTGATTTTCAGCTTTGTTCTCCATTTCATTAGTGTTTTAAGCGATGTGGTAAAATAAAAAAATATAGTTCGTAACTAAGCACAGTGGAAATAATAAATAGAGGAATATATCCTAAAGGTAATATTTGAATGAAAATGAATGACCATTGAATTGATTGTTGTCCCCAGAAATAACATTTATGCTTAAGTGTCAATCAAATGCAAAGAACCTACTATACTTTTAGTGCTGTAAAGAATAAAAAATCACGGGCAAGCTGACCTACCCCAATAATACGTTTTACAGTGTGTTTCAATATATGTCGTCTCGTTCACTCTGCACAATAAAACTAGTCAGATCCTACGAACGTGTATTTACCGCTTAAATATACACCGTGACAGTAAAATACTCCCACCGCCACTGACCGCCATTACTTGTCTTTCTTCTGGGACACTGTATATATTTCGACAGATTACCAGCATCAAGACCGACACACCTAATACAACCATAAGCCGGAGGGAGAGAAGAAGAACTGAATGCAGTGTAAAAACTTTAGAAACTAAGAAAAAGGGCGGCTTCCGTATTAGCAAATAAACGATACAAGCGAAGGTGCAGAGAAAGAGCAAGAAAAATTTACAAGGGAACGGAAGGTGGGCAAAATTTCCCGATTCTCAAAGAATCCACAAAGGCGGCAGTCAATAGACGCGTTTTTGCTTAACAACGCAATATCTAATGGAGAAAAAGAAACTTGGAAAGAGAAAAGGACAAAACACATAAACGAAAGTGCGCGAGGGAAGATAAGCATGACCAACGGGGAAGAAAGGAAAAGAAATGATTTCGGTTAATCGTTTGGTAACGAGTGACTGGTGGGGGTGGCGGAGGAAAAAATAACGCGAAGCGAGGCGACGCAGGATCTATCCTGCACGACGACAGTAGCACACGAAAAAAAGAGGCCGACAGGAGAGGAAGACGGAGATGGGAGAGCGGAGGAAACAGAAAAGAGGATAAGGGCAGCCATGAGCCAGCATAGCAACAGAAAGACAGCTTCAAAACGAACAGTTGAGCACTTCTGGTGCTGTTGCCGGTGGTGTTGCTCGCTCTTGCTGTTACCGTTACTGACTACGGGACCCCGGCTCTGTACGACGTGTATGGAAAGAGGAAAGGAGTAGGCGAGAGAAACGAGAAAGTTGGGTGTGCGCGCACGTGTCCGCTCATACTTTTATATATGTGTATGTACGAAGGGGGAGAGGGGAGGGGGAGAGAGAGGGGGGGGGGGGGAGAGGGAGAGAGAGACGTGCGCGTGTGTGTGTGTGTGTGTGTGTGTGTGTGTGTGTGTGTGTGTGTGTGTGTGTGTGTGTGTGTGTGTGTGTGTGTGTGTGTGTGTGTGTGTGTGTGTGTGTGCGTGTGCGCGCGCGCGCGTATGAGATAGGGGGTGAGCGGGCTAGCAAAAGAGGAGAGTCGCGTATTGATCGTGTCGCACGGGGGTGGAGCAACCGCCGACCGACTGGCTGGTCTGTCTTCTCTACTGGCGCGAGCTGCGTCGAGAGAATGAGACGGGAAATGCGAAAGGAGAGAGTGGCCCTTCGAGGACAGGACCCCTGTCTGTATATCAACACCATAGGCTATATGCAATAGAAAGTATCGAGGACAACCGAGAGAAGACGGTATGTTGCCTTGAAATCGGGTGACCGCGACTTATCCCAGTTACTCGTCTCTTACTTCTTTCTCCTCCCTTTGACCCGCGCCACGGGCATCTTCCTCGCCAGAACAAATGAAAAAAAGAAGTAATTATTCGAGTACACATCGAAATATCAAGAAGCTCACCCCCTTCCCCCTGTCGGCCCTTTCTTTGAATCGACAACCGTTACACCGAAGAGAACAACTTTGGTTGGATCATTAGCCTCGGGAAGTTCGATGCTTCTTCACTCAACTTTGAGGAAATTTGTATGGACATTACGCCGCACCTTGACATCGCTTGTTCAGACTTGCAAACTTCCGGGTTGCTCGTAGCTTTCTTCGATCTTAATTTGTCCGCGAAATTACGTGCAATTAATGCGTGGTAATTGAATATTATGTCTCAATCATAATTCATCACGAAGTGAAGAGTCGTTAATATTTTCCGAGTAAGGGAATCAGTTTAAGTGTATGATGCTGCTGGATCTTGTTCAAATGAAGAGCAACATTGCTTACAATGTTGAAAGGCAATACTACAATCTGGTAGATTTTGTTTTCTTCTTTTTTTATAATTCATAAGGTGCAATAATAAAAGCAAATAATTTTGTTCTATTCAGTTAAAAATCCCTTATCTGTAATTGTCTGATTTAGAAAAAGGCAAAGTCAAATAGGATTTCCCTATCGTAATAGTCTCTTGAGGTAGCGTAGTATGAATGAATTAATATCTATATTTTTAAAAATATCAATTATGAACAAACTTACTTTCACTTTTCACAATTCTTATCAACGTTTTATGCCTAAGTAGACAATTTTATTACATATGTAAATATTGAGAGTACTGTACCGAGTATTATCAAACAAATCTTGCGTTAAAGAATCCTTATTTCGCAGCATTCCCTTGAAATCAAAAAATTTCTATCAGCTAATTTATCTTAAGGACTTATACATTTCCGTATCTCTCTATTTAATTACAGGATACCGTTCCTTGTCCGTACGCAATGTCAACTTTGGATTTTTTCAAGGAAAGTTTCCTTTTGTATTAATACATAAGTACCAACTACATACTTAGGTAGGTGGTGGGTACCAACCACTTTTCCATAACACAAAGTCAATCGTATGGTGGTCTTAGAGTTATATTTGTGGTCTCATTAGGACATGTCATTCGTGTATATTATTTAACGTTTATTTGAAGTGCAATTTTAGAATGATCACTCAGAATATAGTTTAACGTTTATACGTAAATTGAAGAATTCGAAGTTAGTAGGTGAGCGATGCTTAACTGTATATCTCACTTATCCTACAATACTCCCGAACTACATGAGAATATAGATATAATAATATTAAATATGTTTCAGTGTATCATAATTATTGAATTATTACATTGATATATGATAATGATGAATGATGACGATGATGATAATAATAACGTGCTTTTTAAAATATTATTTCTATAACTGCAATTACCGCCTTCATTATTATTGGTGTACCTACATCATTTACTACACATGGTTTAATATTAATCGATTTGCACTTGACTAACGTACACATTTTATAATTTTTAGAATTAATAAAACTGCAAGAAATTAGAATAATTTAATGTACAATATCATTATAAAAATTGTATCACATCTTTAAGTTTTTCTGAAATTTCCTATTAATTAGAGTGTGGGGTAATTGCGAACACCTAAGCAAAAAAAGTAAACAAAACGAAAACTAAATGAGAAATGAATTTGTTTATTACTTACAAACATACGTAAACTATTATAAAAATTATAATAAAAATCAACTTTACAGTGTAAAAGCAAAACCCTTGGTGTTCGTGATTACTCGTCCTGCCGTAGGGTAATCACGAACATCACTAAATATCACAAAAGTCGCACAGAAAGCGCGACTTCAGTGCCCAACCCATAAAAAATGTTGCTACAACCTATACGTAATGTATTTTTCAAATTTCTCTTCTTGTGCGTTAGAAAAAAATTGCAATTGTTCGGAATATCGAGAACAAAATAGTAAAGGTCGTTTTTAACCTTCTTTTTTTGCCTGTAATGAGAATTCAATAATCGCTTTTGTAGATTTAAGTAAGTTTTATACATGCTGAAAATTTCATCAAAATCAATTAACGTTGCTAATCCCGAAGTTCGAGATTACCCCATCATCCGAGTTGTTCGTCAATGCCCCACGACATCAAAAAATATAAAAAAAATTATTTCAGAGGTTAGAATCATAATTCAAACAAGGTCTTGGTCACAAAATGTTGCTAAAAAATGGCTTTATTTCAATTTAGAAAAAAAAAACAATTGTACCCTCAATTCAACAGTAATTACATGCAATTGAAATGGACAAAATATTACTTGAAACATGATGAAAATAATAAATTGTGTTTATCTTGAATATCATGAGCGTTCTGTATTTATTACATTCTGCCCGGCGTTGGATACGACCTAAAGTATTAGTTAGTGCAGAGAGAACATCGTTTTTACCCCACTCTCCCTTATATAGTACACTGCGTTCCAAATTAGCGCATACTGGTTTCGCGCAGGGATACACTGTTGATTGGTAGTAAACCGGCAGGGAAAATGCTACGACCAGTCGCGTGTGTCAGATCCTAGGGAGCTGCGCAGATCGGTCGCAAATCAGTAGCGGCGGTGTCATCAGCACCATCCATGAAAACTGTTCAACTTTTTAACTGAGGGATATGATCGTCCACGATCTAACATCGTTTGTCCACCAAAAATTTTCATTTGTCCAACCCCCAGAATCGAATTATTAATAAAAATCGCGAAAAAGTAGGGTCCTGGCGAAGCAATCGCGCAATAGTTCGATTTTTTAATAATTAAACGATGAAATCGATTGTCCAACGATTCATTTTGTTAGTTTAGATGTAGAAGACGTTTGTCCACCCTCCAGAATTGAATAATTAATAAAAATCTTGAAAAAGAAGGGTACTGGTGAAGCGATCGCGTATAAATTCGATTTTTTTCGAATATATTATTAAAATCGATTGTTCTTACCGTAAACGTTTAAGGTGTTTGGTGGCATATTATCCAAAAAATTTGCACACTCTTCGTCGCGTCACTGTATTCGAACAACACTTCAATTTGTACTCCTCATCGAACACTTCACACTTTCAACATATACGCAACACGTCCAGTTTAACAAAATGTAAGTGTCCAATTTTTCTCAGCGTTTGGACAATACTTTTTCGCATTTTCGAGCGCTAGTCCCCTTATTGCATCCGAGCACTCAATTATAATTACATTTTGATTCTGTGAAAGTTGGATTTCTTTATTATTAAGCGTCCAGTATGGGATTTTAGCACCTCCTTCGACTAGCGCCCTTCTCCGTCGGACCTGCTTACCAGAAATTTGTATAGATGCGTAGTTACTTTGTAACGCGGACGGCACCGCGTGACCCTCCTGAAATCGAAACAAATGCCAGCGATACTCTCGAATTCTTTCCAACCACGTACTTCGAAAGTCAGTCAATGTTCACAGACCGCTCTGGTGAGATCGTACGTTCATTTACGGTTTGTGAAGTAATTGTGAGAGTTCTATTACTTACCGTTTTGCAATTTCATTGTGGTCATTTGTGAAAAGTGCCTAGAAAAGTGCTGATGCACCCATGCGTTATTCTGGACGTGTTGCATATATGTGAAAAGTGTGAAGTGTTCGATGAGGAGTACAAATTGAAGTGTTGTTCGAATACAGTGACGCGACGAAGTGTATGCAAATTTTTTGGATAATATGCCACCAAATACCTTAAACGTTTGCGGTAAGAACAATCGATTTTGATAATATATTCGAAAAAAAAATCGAATTTATACGCGATCTTGGCTATTATAATTAATTATTCAATTCTGGAGGGTGGACAAACGAAATCACGGGGTGGACAAACGTCTTCTATGTATAAACTAACCAAATGAAACGTTGGACAAACGATTTTATCGTTTAATAAATAAAAAATCGAACTTTAGCGCGATCGCTTCGCCAGGATCCATCTTTTTCGCGATTTTTATTAATTATTCAATTCTGGAGGGTGGACAAACGAAATCACCGGGTAGACAAACGTCTTCTATATGTAAACTAACAAAATGAATCGTTAGACAAACGATTTAATCGTTTAACTAATGAAAAATCGAACTTATATGCGATCGCTTCGCCAGGACCCTACTTTTTCGCGGTTTTTATTAATAATTCGATTCTGGGGGTTGGACAAATGAAAATTTTTGATGGACAAACGATACTAGATCGTGGACGATCATATCCCACAGTTAAAAAGTTGAAAAGTTTTCATGGATGGTGCTGATGACAAATTTTTTAATTTGTTGATAAGTTTTTTTTGGAGGGTGGACAAACGAAAATTTTTGTGGGACAAACGTGGACAAACGAACGCCATCGCGTTTTTTTTTTTTTTTTTTTTTTTTTTTTTTTTTTTTAATTCTAATTTGAGGATACCAACTTCACAGAGCTCACTCACTACTAACATAGCACTAATAAAACTGACATTGCGGTTCGAACTTCAAAAGTGTATCACCCCTACGAATAGGAAAATATATATTTTTATATTCTGTATCCTAACAACAATACCACAATAGTTGCATGAACAAAACATTGGCTGATTATTATATTGCGAGCAATGCGTTCATTAATTGCACAATTAGTTTTAATGCAGTAGAAACATAGGGGAAGCGGCCCAAATAAAGATCATCGGCAATATGAACTGTTGGACTTTCACTTAATAATAACACTTTTTCCAGGAAACAACGATGATTCTGCACCTAAAAAGCACGTTATAAATAACTCACGGTGCAATTTGAAAAATTTCAGTCGCCTAAAGAGAATAAGCACTTGGTAGTTGCATTTTTTTCTCTTTAAAGAACAATCTAGAGTGCGCCTTAAAACAGAGAAAGGAACTGTTTGTGAAACAAGAGTATTCCGTCCTTTGAGCCCTCTATCAAATGCACAATTTTTACAAGTTACAGTTTGTTTTGCTGTACCGCCGACTAAGTAATGTGTAAAATAAGTATCATGCCTTTCAGAACACGTAACAATGATGGAGAATATTTCTCAGAGAAGAAAACCAAAATAAATGATAAGCTTGCATAATGAAATTCTACATTTAATCTATTCCTATGTAGAGAACGAACGCAACGCAACGGATTGAGCTCAATTGCAACACGTTTGGAGCGATTTTCCCCCCTAATAATTCTATTCAGGACAGTTAATTCAGGTGAAACTCGAGCAGTGATCCTGAAACGACTCAGCTGCGCGTTGCTCAATTCGATACAACAGAATTATTTTACAAGCTGAACGTTGACTATATTAAACGAGTCACTTTGGTGGATACTACTAGCCAGAGTGAAGTAATTGTTGAAGATTCCACTACCATGCGACACAAACTAACTCATTCGTAATTATATAATAGTACCGTAAACTGGGGTAGCATCGGAATGTTTTTGTAACATTTTGTCATATAATATAAAAATTAACATTTTTGCATTTGCTTTAAACATCATATTATAAAATTGAATCAACATGCCAATGTTGCTTCGTATTGACAATGTTCCCCCAGTTTACGATAACCTACATTAGATTATTGCGAAAGGAATATTAGTAATATCGGCTGAATCCATTATATCGACTTTTAACTCTAATATTAGAGTTCCAATGATTAATGATGATAAAACTTGTACAGTAGCACGTACTAAGCACAGTTAATAAAATTTTTGTAAATCTCTCTGTATTTCTGATGTATACTGAAGCGTTATTTAGTAACATACACAATTTCCTGCATTACTTCTGAAAATTCTTTTTACCAAAAAATTTCCTGGTCGATATTTAATAGAATTTATGCGTTTCTTGCGAACTTAGAAATGCGAGAACGCAGATCTCATTATTATAGCATAAAAATCGTTGACCGATTAACCCTCCAATAGAGGATTAAAAGTGATGAAGTTCCTACTAAAGTATAAAGTATTGTAAATGTTTAAATTTCTACAAATACATCAAACTGTTAAAAGGTTAAAAAATACGATTTCAATAAAGAAAACGATTAAAACGGTAAGTAATGTTTTGCACAAACAACTCTACTAATTAAAAATATAAAACTGACAAAAGTTTTCGAACATTTTACATCAACCATGGAGTTGGTTATAAATATTCTCGAACGCCGTCCTTCTTTATAAAAATATCCCGTTATTAACCGTTATTTACACTATTTTAATTATATTCATTCTGTAAATAAAATCAATATCATCTCTCAAGCTGCCGCTCAATGGGGAATACAATTGTTTCTCCTGCTTGCAAGTTCAACACGCTTGCCAGTGTCGATTCTTTAACCGAGTGATATAAAATGAAGTTGGGATGATGAGAAAGACAAAGAGATGATGGTAGGAGAACAGACTGCCAAGTCGAAAATACATATCAGTCAGTAGCCGACCGAACGGTGTAGCCCAAAGTCTTTAAATTTTTCGAGAGTCGCCGATCAGGCATCAGTCCAAAAATGGATCCCAGTCTATGCTATTGCCAACGTTGATTCGCTGCTTATAAATCCGGCTTCCTCACCTCTCGCCCGTGATATATTTATTTTTATGTGAAACATTGCTCTTTTATCGTTGCTTGGTTATACGAACGTCTACTAACTGAATATCTTTATTAAGCATAAAACAGACACAATAATAGACCACTTCTTCCGAAAAACTCAAACGAATCTGACTCTTGAAATTTTGATGTACATACGTCTTTAGACATTTAAAATAATGGTGTAAACCACTGATTTGCGTTGGATATTATCTTTATATCTCTCCCATATGAGTATGCGTGTGTTGCATCATAACACAGTTCGACAACCATCTGGACTTGCAACATTCAATAGCCGTTCCTTATAGGTCTTCATGCGCTGAAAACGAATCCGCAAACCGTTTGTCGCCATCACCCTCAATTTTTGAGAAATTCGATTTTGTGTCGAAACAGTAATAGCCATTCGGTTGCTTGTTCCGTCAAATTATTCTATGAACCCTCCCGAATACAACGATATAAGTTATTATTGCATTATAAATATTTAAATATGTTTTATCAACGATCAAACGGAAAAGAACGCCCGAAATGCACCCATTTTTGTAGATATCTTTCAATTAACTTCCAAAACTAAGGGTATAGAACAGGCCTACCCTTTAGGCTGCAAATACCTCCTCAAGTTCTGGGACCCGGACAACAGCCGAGCGCGGAAGTGTTACGTTGCTAATCACAGCATGGGCTGCGTAAGAACTGCAAGACTGTGCTTGCGTCCATACTAGCTCGTACCACAAATCTATATAGTTGGGCCTTACGCGTATGGGCGCACACACACTCTTTAAGTTCTCCCAAAACCCACGCAACGGTTAGCACGGTAACAGTTCAGCCCTCGGCTGTTGCCCGGGTCCCAGAACTTGAGGAGGTATTTGCACCCTAAAGGGCAGGCATGGTCTAGGAGAAAATCTGACTAGGATAGATGTCCCAATTACCGTGCCCTGTACCTATTACCGTGCCTTTATACTTAAAGAAGCTTTAATTGATTAAAAATGCAATCTACTCGTTTGTAAATTAATAGTATAACTTAATTGAAAAAATTTCTTTCCTTAGTTATGTGTACGAGTTTTTTGTACGGCTTCTTTAAGTATAAAGGCACGGTAATAGGTACAGAGCACGGTAATTGGGACATCTACCCTACTCCGCGCGATGCAGCAGACATTTTTCCTTCGGAAAGCATCAACAGAAGTGGTAAGTCCCGTTTTGTTTTCAATACAGAAGCGAAACAGTTTGGCAAAACGTACGGCGCTGATTTTCTATATACTTGCTTATGTGAATGTTGCTTATCGACTTTCTAAATGATCAACAGTTAGACGTATGCATCGCAAATTTGAGCCCGTATAGTGCCGAGGTTTGTTGAGAGTGCCCCTAGGCATCACCAGTACTTTTCCACTGCACAGTCGTTTCTGAAGCCACCCAAGCTTCTAACTCCGCAATGTTCACTCATGGTATCTCTAAAGGCTCCCCGAGGGATGACCGCAACTGAGTACCGGGTGTTTCTAAAAAATATCCTGATTCCTTCCTCCTTACGATTCTAACCACTGACCTTAAACTTTTACCGTCTCTTTGTTCAACATAAATAAAAGTATGGTTTTACATACCACATATTCGGTGATTTTATCGCCAATATTACACACCGACTCATTAATATCGTGTTCTATGCATTGAGAAACAAAACTGAAGCATTAACGACAAACGTTATAAAAATTATTGTTTATTCCAATATATCGCAAGCAATTGGATAGATGAACGGGACTAAAATATTTCTGTAACTTTGATTGGTTATATAGGAAAATCAATCGTGTTAGTATTTAGTTTTATTATTGCTATTCAAGTCAGCCAGAGCAAAAGTAATAGAAATTTAGAACGGAATTAATATCCGATAATATTGTTAAATGAAAAAATCCTATTTGACAATATTTCACAAATATGAGAATACTGATCAATTTCTACAATACATTTTGTAAGACAATAGACGGTCGGTTTAACGTTTGCGAGGAATGTATTGCAGAGACCTATTATCTGCAGTGGAAATAGCACCAAAAATATCATTACAGTACAAACGAAAAATGGCGTGTTACAATAGAACTGACGAAGCAGCGTCTGCAAGCATGGCTGCAGAAGTATTAATACGTTATACAGAAATATAACATTTACACAAACAAATACATAAACGGACGACTCGAGGAACTCTTAAGGGGGCCGTCTCGGCGGGCCTTGAATGTGTGCGTGCGCTTACACAAGCTAAGAAAAGCGTGTGCGTATACGCGATATAGTAAACAAACCGTTTCAACCGTCTTTCGTCCTGGAATCGACAAGAAGGAAGTTTTTGCGGGTATAGTTGAATCCAGCAGATTTAGTGCAGGGTGATCTGGTACGTTTGATTGCTAATAAGCACCGTACGTTGAAATAATAATGAATTTATGACTCGAAAACTGAGAGAATGAGGCTTCCAAACTTCTCCGTTGGTGGCGCTAATGGTGAACTCCAGCCACGTATAACCAGCGTGACGTATACCCAGGGCCGACGCGAGGTTAGCTGGCGCCCGTATGCAAGAAAATTTTTGGTGCCCCCAAATTTTTGCACCTATTTGCTATTTAATAGGTTTTGTCTTTACGGGGTCTACATTCCGTTTATGTGGGGATTGGATTCCTTTATTATTAAGCGTGTGATATAATTTTTTAGCGTCCCATTCGGTTGGCACCCTGCTGCAACGCATAACTTGCATAATGATTCCGCCGATCCTGCCTATACTCGATGTAGTAAACAAGCCGTTTCAACCGTCTTTCGGCGTGAAATCGGCAAGAAGAAAGTTTTTGCGGGTATAGTTGCCTCCGGTAGACATTCGTGCAGGGTGGTCTTGTGCGTTTGAACGCTAATAAGCACCGTACGTTGAAATAATAATGAATTTATGAATCGTGTACTGTGACAGACTGGAGAAATGACAGAATGAAGCTTCAAGGATTCTCCGTCACCGGTGCTGATGGTATATTCGTGCCTTATACAGTATTGTCTCCGTATTTGCTCGCTGGTCGGGACCGGCGGTGAGCCCGTATCGGGTACAGAATCCTAATTCCGAGGGTTCGTTTCTCGCTTCTTTCTGGCCAAAGGGGGGAGCGAGATGGAACGCTTTGCGTGCGCGACGGACACGAGCGCTATGACTGCTCGATGCATGCGCGCGACGGTCAGATATCCAGACACGGCACGAGTCTTTTTTGTGCCTTAGGCGAACTTGCCAAATTTCACCATTTATTATAATACATTTAATTGATACTATTGGTGACCTTACTCGGAATTTTTACTCGTAGTTTAAAACCGTTGTAGTACAATTTGTAGTATTTCATTTAAAAAATTATTTTCAACAATGCCAACAATGAAAGGACCATTTTGCACCTCTTATCAACCTTACGTCCTAGTAGTTGCCTAATTTTGCAGTGTTAAAACATAAATAATCTCAAATAAATGTATTATAATAAAGGGCGCAATTTGTCAAGTTCGCCTACGGCGCAAAAAAGACTTGAGCCGGGCCTGCACCAAGATTTTGCGAAGCGATTCCCGCGCTTCCGTAAATGCTCGCAACCATCGCGCACGCCCGTCGTGCACGCAAAGGACGAAGTGTCACGGCGCTCGAAAGACGGAGTGAGACAAAACATCCACGCGTCGTCTGTCTCGTACCGTCCTCGCTCGCTTTCAATGGCTCTCGCTCGCTCTCGTTCCATCTCGCTCTGGCCTTCGCCGGACAAGAGTGAGACAAAAGTGGTGAGGATAGCGACAAGCCCGTATCGCTTGCATAAAACCGAGCATATACGGAGACAATACTGTACTATCAAAACCGGTAGAAGACCAAACTAGCCGATAAATGTAGGGGAAAGACATAGTTGCCAAGACGTATCGAGAGTCGAATCGCACTGCTGCCGCATTTCCCCTATCAACTATTTTGCCATCAAAGAGGCTTGAATGAATCACGGCGAACTGGCTGGACAACAGAGATGGGCAAAGATAACATTTGGATAAACTCAAATAAAAGATACTACAGTATTGTGTCATTACGGACTCGGTTTGGTGTACACGATGTGGACTTTTCGCTATCCCCACCACTTCTGTCTCACTCTTGTCCGGCAAAGGCGAGAGCGAACGAGAGGCACTGAAAGCGAGCGAGAACGATACGAGACAGACGATGCGTTGATGTTTTGTCTCGATCCGTCTTTCGGACACCTGACACTCCGTCCTTTGCGTTCGCGCCCGTCGCACAGTGGTCCGACGCATGGAGGAGAATGTACAAAAAACTCATAACTTCAGCATTTCTCAACATTTTTTAATTATTTTTGTTTCGCATTACTTCTTAAACATCAAACTTAATATTATATTAAAGAAATAATTTAATATGACTTTTTATACACATGAAATGTGTAATTTTATTAAATTTTATTAAATGTGTAATTAGACGTTATAAACTAATATTTTAACATACTTCGCCTATGCATTTGTCGTTGTTTACTCTCTCTTCGTTGTTTTCTCTTTCGAGGGCTACATGAAAAATGCAACGCGTCACGAACCAGCAACAGTAAATAACTGACGAATACCTGTGACAAAAAGTTATTCCATCATTTCGACTTATTTTTAGCTATAAAATGTTATTTTGAACCCGTAAAGATTTTATCCCAATGTTTCAGGTAAACAGAGACGTGTCATAGTTATTTAAGTACCACTGCTGGTTAGGAATGCGTTGCTTTTTTACTTGCTGACCTTCGAAGAAAATCGTTTTGTTGAAATGCATTCCTATGAGAGTAACAATTTTGTATAGGCACGAAAATCATTCGAAACGCGCAGCGAAGAACTATGACCCTATTCGGGAGTACTGCTGTACCCCAACAATTTCATGCGTTCTCACACTTTAAACATTAATATCAGCTACAGTTGCAAGAAGTGGCAGCTGATTTTTGCAGGACATTTATGTGATGGTATCTACTTTCAAAATATATCACCAAGAGAATTTAGGAACGCGTAGCTTTTCTTTGTAGGCCTACAGAAAGCAGTTACAACCTGAAATTATATGTACCTTTCTTTAAGGCTAGAAAACGTTTTTTTTTTTATTATTATTATTATTATTTACGTCATACATAAGCTGAGACTATACCCGTTTATAATACATAATACAATTGATTATAAATGTCGCCAAAAGTGAAAGGAAAATGTCGAAACTTTGATTTGAAATCTGTCCCCCCTTCGGCTAGAAAGAAGCGAGAAACGAACACTCGGAATTAGGACTCTGTTCGCGATACGGGCTCAACGCCGGTCCCGACCAGCGAGGACTTGGGCTATTCGGCGGCGGCTTGTAATCTCGGGTGGAAAGGCATACAATGTTGATAAAATGTTCTGTTAAACGATTTTATCAAAAAGGCACTAACAATTAAAAAATAATTCTATTTTTGTACTACAATTTCGATGGTGTTTTTTAAATTTAAATAAAAACGTGGAGCAGGATATTTCATAACAGAATATAAATCAATTTAGTACAGCATCAAGTGTCGAAATGAATTTATTGCGAGATATCTTGCTCCACGATTTTATTTAAAGTGAAAATACACCATCGAAATTATAGTATAAGAAAATAATTATTTTTTATTTTTTAATTCTAGTTTTTAGTTCTCAAACTTCTTTACAAATATCTTTTATTGCTGTATGCGGTTTAACAGTTTGCTTCAACCCTACAGTGCTAAAAGTTCGTAAAGAACATGAATGGTTGATTTTAAATAGATTGGATTTGTGATTATGGGTTATTATTTATTGGTGACTGGGTAATTTTTTCGCCCCTTGGAGTTTTTTTCATAATTTTGTATTGCCATCCAAACTACGCACCCCTGCAAAGTATCAAGACAATTGGATGCTTGGAAGTGGATTAAAATTGAGTTTTCAGATTTTAATCAAACATGCAAACAAACAGGGGATCGTAGCTGAATAAAATCGTTTAATGAGACATTCCAAAATATACGTATTGTTACTTTTTAGTACTGATCTCTAGTTTATATTGATAAATTTTTACAATTGTGGAATAAGAATTCCGAAGAAAAGCATGTACAAAAGTATTAAATCGAAATATACTTTTGTCCAAATTGATGTTTTAAAAAAATGATTACGTTATTAAATTTGTATTTAAACAACAGACAATTCTTATTGATAAAAAAGATAATTTTATGTATAGTTAGATAGAAAAGAAAGCGTCACATGTTTTTAGAAGAATTATAGCATTATAGATTTCATTATGATCGGCGTGTTACACTGCGGTGATGTACCTTATTCAAATTGTATGCTTTGAAATTACACATTGATTATACAAATTATTACATCCTTCTACGTATAAATAAACTATTGATACGCAAATTAGTATTGTTTCATTGACATGTTTCCTAACTTCACTACCCAACCTCTCTATCTTTCATTATTGCTATCCTCCTTTACCTTCAGCGAGGCTCTGACGCTAGACGCAGCTCTCGTGCCGTATTCCTTCAAGACTTCTCAATAGAAAGAGCTGTGGCAACAGCGTGACAGAGACGGAGAGTACAGAAAATGTGACAACTATGCGTAAAAAATTCGTCTACATAGAGTACCTGGAGATGTCACCTCTGTAGAAGTTCTTTTTATCGACCGCAGTAGTTTCATTAGAGTCCGTCTGTTTACAAGGGACGCTTCGATCGATTCGGACCATAACAAAAATGAGACGGCATTTAAGGGGGCCGTCTCATTTTTGTTATGGTCTGAATCGATCGAAGCGTCCCTTGTAAACAGATCCTCTTAAATGCCATTTCATTTTTGTTATGGTCCGAATCGATCGAAGCGTCCCTTGTAAACAGACGGATCCTAATGAAACTATTGTGGTCGATAAAAAGAACTTGTACAGATATGACATCTCCATGTACTCTGAGTAGACGAATTTTTGCGCATAGTTGCCACATGTTCTATTCTCTCTGTCTCTGCCGCGCTGTTGTCAGGAAGGAATTTAGCACGAGAGCTGCGTCTAGCATCACAGCCTCGCTGAACGTAGCAATAATGAAAGATAGAGAGGTCCGGAAGTGTAAGAAGGAAAGATGGAAAGATACCAAACCTGATATAACAAGTCCCGTCGAATAAACTGATTCATCCGTGGCGTGTCAAATAAAACTAACTCTGGCTTATTTTTATTCGACGACAAATAAAAATTAAGTTTCTTTAATTTGATAGGTTATTTCAATAATTTATGAAACAATACTAATTTGCGTATCAATACCCCTTCTAAACTTCGCAATTCTTATTATCTTCTCTCATTCTGTGCAATATTTATGTTTTCTTGTGAAAAAATATAATGATATAATAGTTTAATGATTGTTTATTTTGTTTGTTTTAATAGAATGTAAAACATTCACATTTTCTATCGTATCGGCATGAACGTTTCAGTAACATACTGCTAAGATTTTCCAGATGAAAATGAATTTAAACACGATATAAATCAGAATATTTTTAAACGATTTTATTCAGCTTCGATCCTCTGTTTGTTTGTATTTTTGTACGTATGATGTATGTGTGGTTCACATCTGGCAACTCAAATTTAACCAACTTCCACCTATCGAGTTGTCTTTAAACTTTGCAGGCGTGCGTAGTTTGAATGGCAATACAATATGTAAAAAAAAATTAACCCCGTAGGGGTGAAAAAATTACGCAGTTATTAATAAGTATAACCTATAACCACAAAATGGTTCTTTATGAAAATGACAAAAAGTCGTTGCGTTCTGGACGCTAGTGGAATCGCAATTTCCGTAGTAAATACACAATTTATATCGAGAAGTAATTCGTTACGTTCGAATACGAAAAAAAATTGTAGTACAAGAAAAGAATTATTTTGTAGCTTTTAGTGTATTTTAATTTAGTTTTTAGTGCATTTTGAATAAAATCGTTTAACATAATTTTTTTTTATATATTTGTTAGCATTATTAGATTAGAAATGTTACATTGTCTAGCGCAATTCTAGAAATAACCCGATTTATACCGTGTTTGAACTCATTTTAATTTGGGAAATCTCAGCAGTATGTTACTGAGAACGTTACGTTTTACATTTTATTAATACATAATTGACTGCGAGTAATACTGTATGCCTTTCGAGCCGAGACTCGAACCGAGATCAGAAGCCAGTGACAAACAGTCCAAGTCCTCAGCACGAAGAGAGATCGCGCCGGTTCGGATCAGTGTCCACAGGAAAAGGCCCCGTAGCTAGCTACTACGCTCCGTTACGCATGCGCGAGAATGCGCGATGACGTCAAACCAATCAACGCGAAGATGGTAAACGAAACGGCGCTACCGTCAACTGAAGCCAAGCAACGTGATTGGCTTGGCTAGCTTAGCTTCAGTTGACGGTAGCGCCGTTTCGTTTACCATCTTCGCGTTGATTGGTTTGACGTCATCGCGCATTCTCGCGCATGCGTAACGGAGCGTAGTAGCTAGCTACGGGGCCTTTTCCTGTGGACACTGGTTCGGATAAACACGCTGCCAAAAAAGTTATTTGAAATTTCGCAGCCTTCGAATAAAAGCCGAATAAATTACGGATAAAGATGAACACCTTATAGGACGGTTCGAATAAACGTTCTTCAAATAAAAACATTACCTTTCGCTGTCGAATGATTTCACTTCGAAAAAAAAATTATGTTTCGCCGCCGAATAAATTCACTTCAAATAAATTTATTTATTCGCGGTATTTGGTATAAAGATAACTGGTGTTATTCGAAGCTTCGAATAACGGATGAACATAAAGTATTTTTTATTTGAGTTTATCCAGATATTATTTTTGTCCATCCCTGTTATCCAGCCGCTTCGCCGAGATTCATTCAAGCCTCCTTGACGACAAAATAGTAATAGGGGAAATGCGGCAACATTGCGATTCGACTCTCAATACGTCTCGGCAACTATGTCTTTCCCCTACATTTATCGGCTAGCTTGGATTTCCGCCGGTTCTGATGGTACATGGCGCGAATTAGTGACCCTCTAGAGAATGATCGGAACAACGTGTATCGTTGCTGATTGGTTGCTGGGATTTGGAGCAAAAGCGGAAGTAGACAGAGAAAGAAACTGTGAAAAAGAAAGAGACAGAAATACTGATAGAAAGAGACAGAAATACCGATAGAAAGAGACAGAAATACCGATAGAAAGAGATAGAGTGAACGGTTAGGTTATCTTTATTTCCGGTTATGCTCCAAATTGTGACAAATGGCGGCGGTTATGCCGATCACTGTCTAGAGGATCACTAGCGCGAATATACCATCAGCGCCAGTGACGGAGAATACTTGAAGCTTCATTCTGTCATTTCTCGAGTCTGTCACAGTACACGAATCATAAATTCATTATTATTTCAACGTACGGTGCTTATTAGCGTTCAAACGCACCAGACCACCCTGCACGAATGTATACTGGAGGCAACTATACCCGCAAAAACTTCCTTCGTGCCAATTCCAAGAAGAAACTTGGTTGAAACAGTTTGTTTACTACATCGCGTACACGTACACGATTTTTCTAGCTTGTGTGAGCTTTCACACATACTTCACGCCCAGTAAGACGGTTCCCTGAAGGGAACTAGGCAGCCGAAAACCAGATTTTTTCCGAAAGTACTGTTTTTTTATGCGGCTTGGTTTATATTAAAGTCGCAAAATTGTTGATTTAGCAGCTAAAAAGGTCGAGCGGTAACTTATAGTGTCGCCTTGGCCCAGAAACTTGAAACGCGTTATTCTCAAATCTTTTTTTCTTTTGATTTTCGGCTACCTAATTGCAAATGAACGGAGGTTCAGATCGACTTGAAAAAATTAAAAACATTACAATTATTTATTAATCAGTGTGAAAATTGGTGAAAATCTTCCTTGTATATTAAGGAAAAACTTTGAAGCTGCAAGTTATAAGTACCTCAAAATTGCCTCGATACTTTAAAACAGCAAACGTTGCAAAATCGTGGGTTATGTCTAGTATTTCTTTTTAATTAAATATTATTATATTTTTTAACATAAGGGTTTTGTGCACTCATTTCACGGCATCGTTAGAGTTTTCTGAAGTTATGTTTTAAGTCTCTTAATATGTATTCATGTTATCACAATTTATGTTTAAAGAAATATTGATTTCGGACAAAGAAAATTTTTTTGTTTATAATAGTAACGATTGGATAAACAAACTGTAGAGAAAAAAATGTGTGTCATGACGAGCTTTACAACACTATATTTTTTAAAATACAGTTTAACAACATTTAATTTTCCAATCTTTCTTAGCGTTTGGACAATAATTTTTCCCATTTTCAATCGCTAGTCCCCTTATTGCATCCGACCCTTCAATTATTGCGTTTGGTATTGGTTCAGTACATCGAATGAAAGCAACGATAAATACAGTACTTGTATAAATGTATTCCACAACAAAGATTTTTTAGTTGTTGTTAAAAATATTTAGTATAAAAATTATAATTGTTATTTTGTCAAGATGAATAGGATATCCTAAATGCACTGTCAAAAGCGTGCAAAGTTTTCTGTTTTGGTGTGGCCAGCATATGGGAAGAATCTCGAAAGTCTATACTCAATGGGGATTGCTGAAGATATGAATGTATGATTCGTATAGCTCTCTACCATCCTCCATTGCTGAATTATACAGCAGAGTGCAAGAACAATAGGATGAAATTCTTCAAAACTATCATTAAAGTGTAAGAAAACATATACCAAGAAGTATTAACAATGTTTTAAAATTGAAAGTTTTATGGACAAAATATTAATACATTATCCAAAGTCTAAAATCACTTTACTCAAAACATGGTGCAAACTCAGTCAACGTTCACTATTATAAAATAAAGAAACAGTTCAAATGTTAAGAAATCGATAAACTGTAATAATGAAAAATGCATTTTTATTATCGAATAACATGCATAAGAAGCTGATGACAGGAACATAAGCTTTATTTAATTATAACATATTTATGTACTTTTGAGACTGAGTGTGCTGTTTATAACAACCGCTAATACGTTTATTTACTGATCTCCTTTCAACGCACGTATTGTGAAAATTCGATAGAATCACTACACTGCGTTTCACATTAGAGTGTACTCGTTTCGCGCAAGGATACACTGTTGATTGGTAGTAAACCGGCAGGGAAAGTGCTAGGACCAATCGCGAAAGTGCTAAGGCCAATCGCGTGTGTCAGATCCGTGAGAGCTGCGCAGATCGGTCGCAAATCAATTGGGGCGTTGGTACATACTTATATGGAACGTATGTTAAAAAAAACATACACGTTTAATTCCCCCCCCCCCCCCAAATAATAATAGAAAAAGTTCATAGCCATTCAAGATTTCGAGAAAATCTTCAATTTTAGAAGCACAATTACGTACTATTAGGTAGTACTCTGAGTGGAAAGTTTTGCTCGATAAGAGTCGCGCGAACCGTTTGATCTTGCCTAACGCTTTCAAGATTATCTTGCTTGGGCAAATAAGCAATACAGGAGAAAGCGATGATCAATATAAAAAAAACATCGATTTTAAATTCAAACGAATACACATTCGGTTTTATTATAGTGAATTGCAAAATTCGTAAATACGTATGAAAATATTCATGACATTTAGCATGATTATTACCGTTACAATGACGTAGGTGTGCCATATATTGGCATACGCACACGCCTACTTATATAGCTTAAACAATTTTGAAGTAAATTATTAATGTTTTAGATAATTTATCATAAATGAATTACTGAAAAAGTTAGGTCCACAAATTTTACCGCGTGGTTATTAGTTTCCGCCGAAATTCTTATTTAATCTTGATGTTCTTAATAAATAGATATTTATTGAAGTAATCTAATTGTGTTATTATAGTAACCCCAAATGCATGCATGCGGCTCCATGCGTCGAAGAAGCATGGAATGATCCTAATCAATTTTAATAGCAAATGAATTAATGTTGTTCAACTGTACTCTTTTCTCGTTCGCGCAGTGCCTGTCAAGACTAGATAAATATTTAAATGCACACGGTGACGACATGCATTCCGAAAAAGTATGCACTAATACATGATTCATGATGTATATGCATTAGCGTAACTAGGATTTTTGTCGAGGGGGGCCCAGATCCCATCTCCGCCCCACTTCTTTCTTGTTCTCTCTTTTATATAGGTAGATTTACCTACATATACCTACATTTAGCAGTTTAACGTAATAAGAGCATTATTGTATTGTTTTGTTTATTTGCACTGCATATAGCATTTCGACCCAAATATTTGTTTCTTTTAAGATATAATTTTACGAACACACGAATGTTTTTTATTTATTTCGATAATTTCTAGAGGGCATTCCACGTTTTGGAGGGGGGGGGGGGGGCAGGCCCCCTAACTAGCTACGCCAATGTATGTGTTGGATATGTGAGCGTAAATCTTTCCATAACTCTTGAGATTTACACAACTTTCGTCATATTCCAATTACCGATATGCATTGCGTTGACGTGGATTCAAGTGTACAGTAAAATTATCTCATTAGCAGAAATTATGGAAGAATTTAATTAATGAGTACACGTTTAAACCATGGCCCATTGTACTACAAACCACCAATGAATAAAGCATCGCGCCAAGACATTTGAATTTAACAATCCTTCTCCACTGCAAATTAATGCTCAAAATATACTTCTTCTAACAGGAAAATTTGGCATTTCTTGAACGTACAATATCTTTGTAACCGTGTGATTCCTTTCAAATACCGTTTCCTCCGGAGTCGTTATGGGAAGTTTTTAGTAACCAAATTTTATAAGCCTTAAAAGGAAGTTCTCGACGATACTTATATAACTGAAGCCCCTTATTGACAAGTATATAGGTAATAATAATATGTTCATCTACTTATAAGCATTAGTACCTATGTATTGCTATACTCAATATTTTTAATGCAATCATCATAGCATGAAGTAGGTACCGGCTATGGAGAACCTAGTGGATTCGGTAGTTACTTATGTGTGCTCGAAGTGACTTTTAAAATAGGTGAATGAAATGCATTTTTACGACTTCTTGGCATAATGTAGAGGAATGCGTAGTCAAGGAATAAAGGAAACGAAAGGGAACGGAGGTGTAGGTTAACGACGACAGGTGAAATTAGCAGCTGAGCCAAAAAGAAGGGGGTGGGAGGGGGGAGGGCGTAAGATGGTTTGGGTTAGGTCATAAGAGAAGTGTATCACAGTAAATCGAAGCCGAAAAGCATGATTGTGGGGTGGTATACTCACATTGTTGCTTATGCCTGGATTCCATTAGGATCATTTGTTCGTGTTTGTGCCATGCAGCATCCGTAGTATCTGTCCCCGCCATACCTCTCGCAGCTGCGGAGGGTGGTTGGACACCCCCACGGCCCCCACCGCCTCCGCCCCCGCCGCTACCATACTCCATACCAGCAGCACCCTTACCCTTCCCTCCCTCCCACCCTTTCACTTCTGCCCCCGGCAGTCTTCAGACGCTCACAACATGGGGCACGCCAGCCCTCTCAATACCGCTTCACAGCGCGCACCCTCCCTCTCGTTCCTTCTCTTTTTGCTTCTTCCCCTTCTTCGCCGCACACTTCCTCTTTCCTCTTCTTGTTTTTTTTTCTTTGTTCCTTCCTCTTCGGCCTGTCTTTCCCAGGTGTTCTTTTTTCACGGTCTCTGTCTTCCCCTTTCTTCTCTGAATCACAACACCCTCGTTTCTTTAGCTTCTTGCACCAATTCGCCCTCTTTTATGTGAGTATGTATACATGTATATTATATATATAACATATATGCAATACAATATACATCTCTCTCTCTCTCTCTCTCTCTCTCTCTCTCTCTCTCTCTCTCTCTCTCTCTCTCTCTCTCTCTCTCTCTTTCCCCGCGAAGTTTTTTGCCCCTTCGAATGTAAGCTAATCACACACCGCAAAGGAGATTCCACTAGAAACGGAAGAAACAAATCGATTTCGGATAAAGAACGTAGAAACGAGACTCCTTAATTGCGATACCGTATCTTTTCCTTCTTCTTTCGTTCCTCTCGCTTCTTTCGCTTATTTGTCTTCTTCTGTCACCAATCTTCTACCCTCTCCGTATGTCCATCTAAGGGAGAGAGAGAGAAAGAGAGAGGGGGAGAGGGAGGGAGGGAAAGAGGGAAGCAGGGAGAGAGAGAGAGAAAGCCCTCAGAACCTTCTTCTGTTCAAGGACTTCTAAATATCTTCCTGCTCGTTTTCCCTCGTTCCGACGTGGATGTCTCTCCCTTTCTTTCATACGAAAAATAACTCTTATTTACAGACACTTTGCTGAGTTCTTTCTTTTTCACTTTCTCTCTCTCTCCCCCTTCTTATTACGCAATCCACGGATGCGTGCGGTCGCTCCTGGCTATTCCTCCCCCGTCCGATTCCTTTCGTTTATAAGTTTCCTTTCCGTCCGTTCGCGTACCTTTACTAGCTTCCGCGACGACGATGCGCCTGACTCCCTTTCCCCCTCCTCTTTTTCTATACCTACGAAAGTTCGCTCTTCTTCCAACTTTTGCAAATTCCTCTTCTTAAAAGAAGGATCTCTCATTCGATTTCACACTGAACATCCATGATCCTCGACACTGGTGTCTGCAATCAAAACAACGGAAATACACATTTCTCATTATTATTATTACTAATCATTCTTACTTCTACCTGTATGGCATTTGTCCTGCAACCTACTTTCTAAAACAACACGAAATACTGATTCCTTTAAACTGTAAAGACAAGATCAAGAAACTCTAATAAGAGAGATTGAATTCGGATGGTAATTAAAATTATTTCTGTTACACTTTTAATCGTAAACGATGTGTTTAATCCCTGAAACGATGAACTAACCGTGTCGTAAATATATCCGCAAATCGTTACGCCCTATTGATTTGTCCATTCTGGGGAACACTCGTTTCTTTAAATGTTTCTACGTGGACAAAATGTCGAATGACACATATTTCGTAGATCGGCCGAATTGTGGAAATCCGGTTCGAAATCTTCTTATAATCCAAGATGAACTTCTTCCTAACAATAAATCTGTTACATGTCCATTCACCCACATTTAGCCCTCACAAGACGTGCGCGCGATTACTGGTGGCGCACTTGGATACCATAAGATCTATCAGCGTGACTTCGTCGAACGTATATTTTTACTGGCTCTGTATAATACAACACGATCTTTTCAATAATGTATGGACTTTCCGTAATTAAGCGGCACGATTCAACATCAACAGGATACTTAACGACGTAATGCGAGTTAACACTAACCGGATATTTAAGTACGGACCGTGACAAGGACCTCCGAAGGACACGAGCAAATTCGTACCTCGCAATATGCAAGAAACAAGCATTCTAAATAGGTTAATCGTTCAAACCAGAAATATGAATGATTGCTTGTTAGGAAACATGACACCATAGACATTTTTAGGGATTTCAATGATAAATAAGGTTGGATAAGTAGAGTAAACTTGCCTACTTCGTACCCGCGCCTAAATCGTACCCCCGCTGTTACTTTTAGACTAAGATAGTCACAATCGCCCTTAGCAGTATAAAATGTAAACAACAGTTATCCATATGTCATTAAGAAGCCGAGACACCATGCCCCGTCACTCCTCCAAAAAAATATGAAGCAGGTAAGTTTTTCGGGTACCTTACACTAAAATTTTGCCATGATTCTTGAAGAAAAAAGACGACGAAAATGAAAGCTGGTTTTGTAAATTGTGTCAAGAAAATAGACAGGAAAATATGATATAGGTAATGAACGCAGTGCAAAATGTGGGTACATAGAATTACTTTTGAATATGTATGTGATGATTGTAGTAATTAAATTTGAAAGTACGAATTAGGATATGTATGGTACGATTTAGGAACATCAATCCTAAATCGTACTTTTCCCACATTAAAAATAAAACGTTTTTATGAATGGAAGTTGATTATTTTTTGTTGTTTGAGTTTATAAAACTGTTTATTTTATTAATAAAGTGTTGATTACTACTAATTTTGTTTCATTTCCCCTGTTGTATTTCATGTAATAATCATTTATTCTTAAGGGGTGTGATTTAGCCAAGTATACCCTACGCATGCATATCAGATTTAAAAAGAAGGGAACCTTATGCACTTTTTATAATTGAAGTTGATTAAAAAAAAAAGTTACTACCACAGACATTTATACAGATTAAGAATCTCTTTTCCATTTTGTGTTTCAGATAACCTTTAGGACGGTCGCACTGGTGCGCACTGAGTGGCAATTTTTTCCCTTCCGATTGACTAAGATTCGCCTTTTTCGTTTCCGATTAGCTACAATTCGCACTCAGTGCGCACCAGTGCGACCCTCCGTATATGCTTTTACAGTACTTTCCGTCAACGCCAGAACAACCTAATTTTTTTTTTTTCAACGCTCTCGGTCAGCACCACTCTGTATCTGCAATGTTTTTGTTTTCACTGTCACACCAAAATTCACAACAATAGTTTAAGATACAATAAAACAGCCTGCCAAACTTCAAATTAATTTGTCCAACCCTTTTTCTACAAAAAATTGACAAAATGTTACCTATTTTTCGGCCCAACAAGACGCAATCCCTCATAAGGGGAAAAATTAAAGAAACACTGTAATTTCCTGAAAATTTTGGTCATTTTCAAATGGCTGTATCTTCGCGAAAATTGTTCGCCAAAAATATGTAAAGAAAAAAAAAAAAATTTTAGCGAAGCTTCAGAAATGTTTGCCTAGTTTGATCGTATGCACATGCCAAAGAACATTTTCTGGTAAATTAAAGGACGAACTCTTAGAGAGTTTTATAAACATTTCTCTTTAATTTCGTTTTTTCTTGTTTTGTTGTATGAATTTTATTAGCCGAGTTATTCGCGATCAAAGCAAAAAGGTACTTTTCGCTTTGAACACCTGTAATTTGCGAACTCATAATCGTAGACAACTTTTCATGTGCGTTTTGGAAAACTAAGAAAGTTTCCTTTCAGAAACTTTAGTTTACAATTTAATGAGATTTTTTTTAATCGTATTAAATCCATTTTAAAATGATCCCAAAAATTGCATATTTACAATTTTTTGGAAAACATGATGCTATTTCGAAGAAAATCTTGGAATCATTCAAGTGTCCACGCTTTATGCGAGTTAAAACAACTCTTAAACACTCTGAAAAAGGCCAGACCGATCAGATTTATTTTCCATATGTCCATATATGCGATAAGAAAAGTTAAACGATCACCTGTTTTACGTTATATTTCTCTTCAAAACCCTTTTTTTTTTGTTTTCGCGGCTTTTGAACGATTGTGGGACGCTTTCTTTATTAGTACAATGTCACTTTAGTGAAAAGAAAAGATTTCAAAAATTTAAGAAAAACATTTTCATCCAATCTCTTCCTAATCATAAAAACTGTACTTTAATAAAGGGTATAGCCGGTTAAGACGGTCAAATGTGCCCCTGAACCAGGGATTGAACCGGTTCCGAAAATAACTGTTTCAAACAGTTATATATGGGTTCTGACTGAAACAGTTATGAAGAACCGATATTCTGAATAACTGTTATAAGGAACCGAAATTTCTGACTATATCGATATCGATTACGGATCTACAGAGCCGATATTATATCGGTTATAACGGTTCTAGAACCGTTATTTTTTCGGTTCTATATCGGTTCTAAAACGGTTCTGGAATTCATTCTCGCATCGATTTGACAGGAATTAAAATAAGTAGATATTATGCTTACAAATTACTGTATATTAAGAATTTATTTTGAAGAAATAATTTTAAGAAATTCAATAATCTACAATTTTGTTACTGTTTAAGCGTATTACTAATGTATCATTAACCATGTTTCCGTTCATTCTCGAACGATGCGGAGATAAATTAAATTTCAATGCCGAAAATAAACCCTCCATGCTTACTTGCGTTGGTGGTACAGCTAAACTTCTTTCTACCCATTATATTTTTTTTTTTAATTTTTGTTCGATTATAATTACTGTTAACAGTAAAACGCACACTAATATCAACACTAACACTATTAATTTTATAAAATAATATATTTATAGTTATTATTACCAATATTAATAAAATAATACCTACCGATGATTGGCTTAAGCTAAAAATTTTTTAGGTTAGCCCGTTTCAAAGTTCAGCGGAGCGTCCGCGCTACGCGTGCGAAGCAAATTACCTATACATTGTATAGGAGCATTCGTCCGCATCCGCGCCACATGATTACTTTGAAACAAACGCAAACGGATTCCGCCACGGAGTAATAAACAGCTACACATCAAAACATTGACGTAGATACGTAGATACGTAGATGATGGCTAAAGCAAGAATAGACGTCTGCGTTCAAATTGCGTTGACAAAATAAATCCATACAGCCATCGGAGAGTTAAAACATATAACAATTTCGTAAGAACAATATAAGAATCAGTTCCGACTCAATCAAACCGACTCCAGAACCGTTTTAGAACCGATATAGAACCGAAAAAAGAACGGTTCCAGAACCGTTATAACCGATATAATATCGGTTCTAGAACCGTAACCGAAATCGATATAGTCAGAAATTTCGGTTCCTTATAACAAATATCCAGAATATCGGTTCTTCATAACTGTTTCAAGAACCGAAACCGATTTCATAACTTTTTTAAACCCCTGCCCTGAACCGAATTCAAATCGCAATGAGTCATTCAAAAGATTATAAAAAAAGAACTATTTGTACAAAATTTCAACTTTGTATCTCAACCCAGGGGGTAGTGAAGGGTTAAAATAGGAAATCAGGTTTTTGCCGAATTTCTCCTATACCAACGGTTGAAAATTTTTGAAAAAATTCAGAGGCATATCTGTTATCCGTGCACATATTAGGGAATCGTTTCTGATTTTTAAATTGAAAAACCAAGCTGTGAAAAATAAAAAACGCCAAAAAATGATGAAAAATGCTGATTGTGTATCGAAGCAGTTTCAGTACTATAATTATATTTTTACTGTAAGTCCGTGTCATTGTTGCCATTATCGTAAATTTTTTCAGATTTTTCAAATTGGTGCACCGCAGTTAAAAAAATTAAAAACCGATTTTCCCGCCTTTTTTCCGTGTGGGAGTAACTAATAGGTCGAATTTTCGTGCATACTTTATAGAATACGTCTTTTAAGCAATCTTCAATGTCTTCATATGCAGCAAAACAGCGTAGGAATCAAACGAACTAAACATGCTGTGCCATTACAGTATAAAATGTCTACTATCTTTTCAACGGGGCGAATGGCGCAGCGGTAAAGTATCCAACTGTTGAATCGCTGCGAACTTTTTGAACGTAGGTTCGAGCCTCGGAACTTCTAAGTCCCAACAGAAGGGGGTCATATTTTTTTTACATTCTTTATATTCACGATAATGGCAACAATGACACGGACTTACAGTAAAAATATAATTATAGTACTGAGGCTGCTTCGATACACAACCAGCATTTTTCATCATTTTTGGGCGTCTTTTTATTTTTCACAGCTTGGTTTTTCAATTTAAAAGTCAGAAACAATTCCCTAATAACAGATATGTCTCTGAATTTTTTCAAAATTTTTCAACCCCTGGTATAGGAGAAATTTGGCAAAAACCTGATTTTCTATTTTTACCCTTTACTACCTCCTGGGTTGAGATACAAAGTTGAAATTTCGTACAAATCGTTCTTTTTTATAATTTTTCGAATAACTCATTGCGATTTGAATTCGGTTCAGGGGCACATTTGACCATCTTAACCGATTATACCCTTTGTCAAAAAAAAAATCTGTATAAATGACATAAGCCTTACAGGCCTGGGAATTAAGTGAACGCAGCGGCCGATTTTCGGAGGCAACGCCTCCTTTCTCTCGCCGTGCGTCTTGGCCCCCGCCGCGGCCTACGATCTAGGAGCGCTGCAGGCCCGTACCATATGAACCGCGCGTAGCGCATTGGGGCGCCCTCCATATCAATAGGTTTCCACATCACCCATGGGGGTACTATCATCGATGCGTTTTCTTTTGTCAGTGGTATCCCCTATAGGCCTATTCCACTGTGTCGCGTGATAAAAAATGGATTGGAAAAAAACCTCGTTTTACTATCAAAATTTCAAATATGTTTAAGAAAACTATTTTAGACGTGCTAGGCAAATCTAAAATATTAACCACTGGCAAAAAAAAAACGCATCGATGATAGTACCCCATGGCTGATGTGGAAACCTATTGATACGGAGGACGCCCTAATGCGCTACGCGCGGTTCATATGGTACGGGCCTGCGGCGCTCCAAGCTCCTTGGCCGCTGCGGGGGCCAAGACGCGCGGCGGGAGAAAGGAGGCGTAGCCACCGAAAATCGGCCGCTGCGTTCACTTTATTCCCTGGCCTGACTTAAGGCTGCCGTCTCACCGGGCCTTGAATGTGTGCGTACGCTCACACAAGCTAGGAAAAGCGTGTACGTATACGCGATGTAGTAAACAATCCGTTTCAACCAACTTACGTCGTGGAATCGGCAAGAAGGAAGCTTTTGCGGATATAGTTGCCTTCAGCGGACATCTGTACAGGGTGGTCTGGTGCGTTTGAACCCTAATAAGCACCGTACGTTGAAATAATAATGAATTTATGACTCGAAAAGTGACAGAATGAAGCTTCAAGGCTTCTCCGTTGGTGGCGCTAATGTACTCGAACCTCAATTCTGTCACTTTTCGAGTCATAAATTCATTATTATTTCAACGTACGGTGCTTATTAGCGTTCAAACGCACCAGACCACCGTGTATAGATGTCCGCTGAACACAACTATATCCGCAAAAGCTTCCTTCTTGCCGATTCCACGACGTAAGTTGGTTGAAACGGATTGTTTACTACATCGCGTATACGTACACGCTTTTCCTAGCTTGTGTGAGCGTACGCACACATTCAAGGCCCGGTGAGACGGCAGCCATAAGCAGTGATGCCAGAATCGTGGGACGCGGGATCAAACGCTTACTCCCACTATGACCTATCGTCGTCTCCCACTATGACCTACCGTCGTCCCCCACTTTCTATCCATCGTACAGCACACAAGCATATCCCTACCCCTGTTCGTGTGCTCGGCAGCCCAACAGGCAACTCGCACGGACAGGAGTAAAAATGTGGGTAATGGTATAGATAGAGGGCAACCTCACGGATTTTGACGTCCTTGAAATATGTTGTCAAGGACGTCATTCTGAACAACTTTTTCGTCTAAACTTTTTGGCGGTCGACCTTAGTTTCCGAAATAATTGCAAAAATCTTTGGTAATTATTTAGAAGTTTTCCACCCTCACCGATTTCAATGATTTTTGGATATGTTATCAAGATTAAGATTCTGAACAACTTTTTCCTATATATGTTACCGTCGCACGGCAGTAGTTTCCGAGATATTCGCACAGAACATCGTCGAACGCTGTGCTGCTACGAACACGTACGTATAGGTAGAATACAATGTCGACCTTTCGTTTGATTTATTCCGACGCAACGGACACAGCGATCAACTTGAGATGGTTGGTCATCTGGGGGATGTGTTTATCTCCGTCTCTAGACACCTCTAGACACATATTGGATAGCACATAGTAATGTGATTGTAAAAAATTACATTCTTTTTGAAAACAATTATTTTCTTTTTTTCAATCACACCTCCACGTGCTATCCACCTCGAAGCGCCCCGAGGTGTCTAGAGACGGGAATAAACACATCCCCCAGTTGACCAACCACCTCAAGTTTATCGCTGTGTCCGTTGCGTCGGAATAAATGAATAGAAGTTTTTCGCAAATATCTCGGAAACCAAGGTCGACCGCCAAAAAGTTTAGAGGAAAAAGTTGTTCAGAATGACGTCCTTGATAACATATTTCAAGGGCGTCAAAATCCATGAGGTTGCCCTCTATTTATACCATTACCAAAATGTGCTTGTGTGCAGTGCGGTGGGAATAAAGTAGGGGACGCCGGTAGGGCATAGTGGGAGACGACGGTAGGACATAGTGGGGGTAAGCGTTTGGTCCCGCGTCCCACAATTCTGTCATCACTGAACATAAGTGCGAAGCATATGTGTAGGTATGTATATTATGCATGTCCAAAAAGAAAACGTTGTTGGTTTTGTTAATTTCATTTTAAAGAAAACACTTAAATGTCTGTAATTGCTAAGAAGAAGTTATACATAACGTTCTTTATCCAGAGCTTGGCTTTTATATATGGAAAATGGACGAAATTTTTCGAAGGAAAAAGACATAGTAACAACGCGGATGTGTACTCTGATGCAACGGACTCAGCAAGAATTAAAAAAAAAATTATTGCAGCGGATGATATAATACGATACTTTTTTCACAAACAATACATATATTGTAACGTCCCACTAATTTTCACGCGGTAATATTTCAAGTCTCCTTCATGAGTCACTCCACAACTCCACTAAAATCCCCAAAACTCAAGTCTTATACTTTTTCCCCAATCATCGGGCCATCTAGACGATGTACCTTAGCGGTCCCCATCTCGAAATGGTCACCTGCGAAATCCCCTTCCCCTCTTCGGCCTACGAGGCACAATCTCCTCCCTCATACCTAAATCTTAAACAAATCCCTCGTCCCAAAAGAACCTCCTAACTCGAGACCTCGTCTCACCCCCTCTCTACGCATCACCTAATCAAAGCCACTCTCACCCCTTTCCAAAACATCCAAGATCAATCCAATGGGTTGAGTACCCCCTTTTCAGAAGCCCAAATAAAAACCCCGGAAGTCTTATTGCTACGCATATTTCGCGCATGAGTCATCAACGCGTTCTAATTATAGATGCATGTTTCAAACATAAGTGATGGTGCATACCGCGCATACCCCACACACCTGATATTCCTCCAAACCATATAAATACAAGGGTCTCAGAGGCTAGAGCCCTCTTCTACGGAATCCTCTTGTACAAAATCTCTTCGACGGAGACTCTTCTACGAAAACAATTGTAGTATCAGCAGCTCTATTGATAACCTCAGTTGCAGTGTATAACTTTAAATTCAGTGTTACGGAATATCTATCTCCGGCAACTACTGTAAGCGATTATTATTATTACTAATATTGTTCAACTGAATATCACCCTCATATATATATCTTTTCTATTGTTTGCAATTTTCACATTAATTCTTATTGCATATATTGTTTCTTTGTTAATGCTTATTGCATATATTATTTCTTTGTTATTGTTAATGTTAATGCTTATTGCTTTATACTATTTCTTTGCTAACGCTTATCGCTTTACACTATTATCATTTGCTTATTGCATCATATATTATCTTCCATTGCTAATACTCATGTGTCTCATGTTCATAATTCCGGGAGACGCAGTCTGGCTGGAGAGTTGATCGAAACAGTTGATTTCTAGAGAATTAATTGTTCTGAACCTTAACACATTTTTACATATACATAGATGTAGAGTCTGAATATAGCAACCCGACCAACTTTCCAGCCCGACTGCGTCTCCCGGAATTACCCTATATATTACCATTAATAACCATTCATATAAATGTTTCGTGCTAATGCTTACTGTCCCACGCATTAGTATATTAATTAACCGCTTCCGCATTAACGGTGCATGGCATAATTTCAAGCTTCAAAATAAACAAACGTTCTTATTTTAAATCACTCTTCGAATTATTGTGTCCATCCTTCGGTTACGAAGATTCCAATCCATAACAGGCTACTGCAACAACTAAAATCGGTTCAAGAACGCGAGAGTTCTTATAGTGTTTACAACCGTACTTTCGCATAGGTCTTGTACGATCAGATGGCTAGACGTATTTCACGGAAAGATTACGTGTGACTTCTTATATTAATGCAGCGATAAATCCAATTACCGAGCCTAAAAATAAACCACGAGTGCTCTATCGGGTGTCACCCAGGTGCGCGGTTACAGTCTAAATCTTTCCTGGTCGATCAGTATTACGAATCTCGCATTCTAGCCTGACTTCCTCCAACCATCAGTGTTACGAATCTCGCATTCTAGCCTGACTTCCTCCAACCCTCAGTGTTACGAATCTCGCATTCAAGCCTGACTTCCTCCAACCCTCAGTGTTACGAATCTCGCATTCAAGCCTGACTTCCTCCAACCCTCAGTGTTATGAATCTGGAATTCGCGCCGGTCATCGCGGTACTTATACATTTGTTCTTTTATACAGGGTGTATCATAATATGTGGGAATCACTTGGCCGATGAACAGGAGACACAAAAACATAGAAAAAAGTTCATAGTAATATATACTCTATTTAACCTTGTTCTAAAATTACAACCATATTTATACATATTCCAATAATGTGCAGTTGTTCACCTTTGTAGGAACCGTGCGTGGCGTCGGTGTGAATGAAAACCTACAGCCGTGCTATAGAGTATTTCAGAAAACATAAAAAAAATATGGCAAAAATGTGGCAAAAATATGATGGTGCACCGTCATAGATAAACCACATGCCGACGTACGACATCAAGGGGGAATTTTTCCAATAGTTCACTTAATTGATCATTTAAGAAATTCACATAAAATTGACCTGCTAATCTCTCACTCAGGAAAACGAATCTAATTACAAACGGGTATTGAAACAGTTTAGTAAAATTGATTATAATCTGTTTGCCATTATGAATTACTAAAATATAAGTATGACTGCAACTACGGAACGAGGTCAAATACATGAAACACATGTTTATATGATCTTTTTTCACTGATTTTGTATCACCCGTGCACCATTGAAGTGGGTCCCACATATTACGACACACCGATACACCTAAAACGGCGATACTTATTTTTCAACCTTTTATTTTTCGACCACCAAATTTTTTGCACGTCGCCCCCTAATTTTATTCCATTTGATGAAAAAATAATTTGTGCAAAATTTCAGATCGATTGAACGTCGCGAAGACGCGCCTCATCGCATGCGTAGTTTTGAAATAGAATTAATCGCGCGCTAAGCGTTAGAAGTAACGTGTTTCTGAAAATTTCAATGAAATATTTCATATTTTGAGAACTATAACAATTCTTTCCGTATTTAGTATTGTTTTGTTTGTAACCCAAGTTTCATTTGTACGATATAAGACTATTTTACACTAAGACTAACTTGTTGATTAGCCTTGAAAAGCCAGTCACAGCTGCTCAGAGATATGTTACCATCATTCATGGCTAAAGAACAAGTAGATAGATTACCTATAACAATAACTTTCAATGGAAATTGCTTGGAATTCCAGCAATTTCTTCAGGCACTGGAAAAGAATAGGCCAATGCGGTCTATCATTTACTTTCTGAATGAGAACTTATTAATAAAGTAGAAACACTTTCTTGCGATACCACAGCTTCAAATATGGGACGATTACAAGGCGCATGCGATCTTTTATATTTACCTTACCGACACCATATTTACGAGACAGTTTTACGAGGCGTTTTTGAGGAAACATTGTCTAAATCTGCTGGACCTAATATTTCCTTATTTAAACATTTTCAAGGATCCTGATCTCAAATGAATAAATTAAATTTTAAATCAAGAGTTGACGATGAGATAGTTCAACAGTCACTCGACAATGTAGCAGAAATAATAAACTTTACCTCATATGGTTTGGAATTTAAACAACCACGAGAAGACTATCGCGGATTTCTTGAATTATCAATCATTTTTCTTAATGGGATAGTTCCAAAATTTTTTTTCCGTGTACCAAGAACATTTCTCCATGTTTGCTGGGTGGCCAAGGGTATATACTATTTAAAAATATTCTTATTTCAGGACAAATCTGTTTTAACAAAGAATGAAGAAAATGGAATCCGCGACATTTGTATTTTTCTCATTAAACTGTATTTGAAAGCATGGATCCAAGCTCCAATTACTGCAAAAGCTCCTAAGATTTCGAGTTTTTAAAAAACTTATATGCAATTAATAAAAATGGAAGTCGCGTAGCATTGCACAAATTTTGTAATCATTTATGATACTTAACATCAGATGCGGCAGCGCTGGCCTTTTTTGACTCCAACATTACGCATGACTCCAAAAAATTAATAATTAGTCCGAATAATGTAACTCACAAAGGAAGATCCCGAACCCGAAAATTCAAAAAATTCTGGAACTTTGTCAATATGTAAGGGATTTCCTCCTGAATACAACGCAATTTTTGTTTGCTGCCCAAATTCATTCCATGGGGGTAAAATTAACCGCTGAAAATTCGGCTATTTTCCGATTTTGTGTTATAACTCGCGAACTGTAAGAGATAGAAAAAAGTTTCAAGATAAAAGTTACTTCTTTTAATTAGATCTATCATTTGGTAAACAAATTATTTTACAGTTCACGAGTTATAACACAAAATCGGAAAACGACCGGATTTTCAGAGGTCAATTAGATGCGCTTAGAGTCAATTTGGGCAGCAAGCAAAAATTGCGTTATAATGAAAAGGAAATTCCTTACACATTCACAGTTTCAGAATTTTTTGAATTTTCGGGTTCGGGATGTTCCCTTGTCTGTACATCGATAACGATATTGAAGGGCTCGTTTCCCACAAAACGTTACACTTCTACAGTTTTTTAAAAGATTTGCAATTCCCACAGATTTTATAAATAAGGATCCTTCAGAATGGGAAAATGATTCAAATTATTATGTTGGATTAAATATAGTCAATAATTTAAGAGTAGTTAACGATTCAGCCGAACGAGGAGTAAAACTCATGCAAGAGTTTAATAATGTATTATCGCGGAATGAAGAGGAAAAAAAATTATAATGCAAATAGTATCCGCCTAACGGAAAGTGCTATCCAGGCACAAAAACTACATTAATGAAAAATTTGTAAATTGTTTTTAACTGCGAGTATTAAAAAGTGTGTAAATTCAATAACCGTATTTTCTTTTCTTCGCCTATTTATGATATAATATTCAGCATTTCAAATTAAAAATATTATCTTCTTATTAAATATAAAATATTAATGTCAAAGATTCCTCCATTTTTAAAATTAATATTATTATTAACTTGCAAATAATATAAGAAAGAAATTAAAAGAATGGTCACTTTCAGTAAAATACGAAAAATTGAATATAATTGATTAAAACGATATAAATATTAATTAGTTATTATGTTGAAAAAATCATACTGTAGCACTATTATAGTAAATATTTATGCACAAGAAGAACGTTTAACCATCATTATAAATTTTTTCTTCATACCTTTCCAGTCATACAAAATTTCACATTTATTGCAACTTTGACGCAAATGAGGCGCGTCGTCCTCTTATCCGATCAACTTCATCTTTTACGGGAATTATTTTCTTACCCAATGGAACAATTTTAAGGAGCGGCGTGAAAAAATCTTGCAAAAAATTTTCACCAAAAGTAGCGAAGGTCTACCCTAGGCGATACATTAATTCTTTTTAAACGATTTTATTCAGCTTCGATCCTCTGTTTGTTTGTTCGTATGGTTCAAATCTGGCAACTCAAATTTAACCCACTTCCAACTATCCAATTGTCTTGAAACTTTACAGGTGTGCGCAGTTTGGACGACAATATGTTTAAAAAAAAAATTAAACCCGAGCGGGTGAAAAAGATACTCAGTCATCAATAAATATAACCCATCACCACAAATCCAAATGACTTGAAATCAGCCCCTGGCGTTTTTTACGAAAACGAGAAAAAGTCTCTGCGTTCGGGTCGCTAGTCGCATCGCAATTTGAAATTAAATAGGTAAAAGATATTTCTGAAGAAGTCTGACAATGAGCTGCGAAATGTAAATCCATAAACACTAAAAACTAGAAAATAAAAAATATATAAAAAAAAATTATGTTAAACGATTTTATTAAAAATGCACTAAAAACTAAAAAATAATTATTTTCTTGTACTGTAATTTCGATGGTGTTTTTTCACTTTAATATAAAATCGTGGAGCAGGATTTTTCATAACAGAATAAGAATCAATTTAATACAGCGTCAAGCGCCGGAATGAATTTGTTGTGATGCTTGTAACTGCAGTCTCATTTTTTATAGTATTCTCGAACTCACATCAGTTCGGTACTATGCTTTACACGCCCCCCCCCCCCCCCCCCGCACTAACCTATCCCCAACCAATAGCTACTATGTAATACCGTGGCTGTGACACAGTCAAAACAGTAGACGGCGACAAGATGATTGTTAGTAACATCTGTATAGGTAGATTTCAATGTATTATGCTGAAAGTTTTTATTAATATCTGAGAAACTAACAAATATACGAAGCTAAAATTTTATATTATAGGTTCTCTTTCTCTCCCGCCCAACCCCTTAAAATTTCGGTTTATTACGGTGGTTGGGTTATACCGTAGTACAGCCCAATGCCGGGCACAACTATTGGAACACCCTGTAAAGCAGAATAACTTTTTTTAATAATTGGTCCAAACAACTAGAGTTTTTTGTTAGAATCTAGAAGGATTAGTTTACTACTTACGTGACGTGTTCCGTTATTTTGAGAAAAATGCAATTTGTCGGAAAGTCGGAATAACGAAGAAAATAGTGAGCTATAAACAATTAAAAGTGGTGAAAATCACAAATTTACTGCTTACAACTGTAATAAACCAGAAGATTTCAACCGATTTCGGTGAAATTTTCAGCCTGTATACAACTTACCCTCCCCTACAGAGGGGGGGGGGGGTTAAATTTTCGTTACAAGTTCAGATAAAAAAGTTAAAAAAACGACCTTCACTATTTTCTTCGTTATTCCGACAAATTGTATTTTTTTTTTTTTCAAAACAACGAAATACGTGACCCACTATCTAATCCTTCTAGCTTCTGAAGAAAAAACTCAGGTCGTTTGAACCAATTTTAAAAAAGTTACTCTCTTTTAAAGTTCTAATAATATCAAAATATTAATCAGAGTAATTATATAATACAATCTAACGTAACAATCGATATTACAGTGCAGGACGAAAAATAAAATCATTTTTTTTTATATGTTTCGTAATTATTAACAAAGTTGAAAAAGTGTAAATAATGTTCAAATTGTTTAAACCAATTTCTATTTCAAATTATTATTTTTGAAAATACCCAATATGCAAAAGCTAAATTGAGATTTAATAAATAGAACGGACGTACACTACAATAGACAATAGATACATAAGGCTTGACTAACCAGAAATGAAGTAATATGTCAAAGTGAATAACAAACATTCGCTATATTATCTATTATCAATTGGAAGACGAAACATCTCTTTAATATAAATTTCATATCTATCATTATTAAACAAACATTTTACGTAATTTGAATACCACTAACCGATTAAATCTCTCATAAAAATAAAATTCTTGTTGTACAAAACCTGAATTCAACTAAGTAGGTGACAGGTTACACCCAGCAAAATTAATCATAAGCTTGAGTAATGCTAAACACCTTCTGCACATACAATGTGCAATCCGAAAAGTATAAAATAATAATGGCAATAATGAAAATAAAATAGATAAAGGATCCTTAAAGGATTGTATCCGAAGTGTTACACCTAACTATATTACCTGAAATATCTATTCGATTCCCGTAATTGGTAAACATACATTTGTCTATAATTGTTGCATAGCGTACTAAAAACTATTTTCTGTTCTAAATATCTTAACTTTAGATAGAGGTATTACGAACATGTCGAGGTTATATTTGCCTTTCGTATATGGAATATTGTATATATATACTTATCACAATATCTAACAATGATCTTCAAATAGAATTCGAAAAGCTATAGTAAAAGATTGGGATATGTATTCTGATTATAGTACTGTACTGTAACGCATAAAACATATAATTCAAATATTTGAAAAGTATAACATAATTTCGTATTTTGTACAATTTTTAAAATATTTACAGTTGTATTTCACAATTCTTACACCATATAAATTTTTGTTATAGATATTTAGAGCAATCTTTAATAACTACATAATACTGTTACATATTTATATGTATGTGACTGTTTTATGGCATGCAACAGGAGATGGTTGTAATTCAACATAGTAAACAAGTAAACAACGAAGTAAACAACATCGAAATTAAGAAAGGCATCGTTATTAAATTTGAATACTTTAAATTTTAAAAACTAGTATGAAATTATAATGCATGTCTAAATGTATGGTTTGACATATATCATATTCTATCAATAATTGCAACATTCCACATAATTTTTGCACAAAAAAAAAATACACGAAATGTTAATGTCCGATTTGCCGAAATATAGCAGAGAGTCAATCCTACAATAATATCATATCTTGAAAAGTGTTTAATCAACTTCAAATAAATGTTGATTCACCGTTTATGTTTTATTATATTATGCTTTGAACTATTATTATTTAAATGAATCTCTAAATATCTAATTGACCTGTTTGGGTAAATATACCTACCAACTTCTCCATTACAATAAATTTATAATTTTCAGAAACTTCAGCATAACGAATTCATATTTATTTAAAATTTTTAACTTAAAATCGACTTGAGGCGTCAGAAATATTTACGTGCATCCTGTGGAGATATGTATCTGTACATCTGAATATATTTTTTGAAACCATTGTCAATAAAATTGATTTCTATCCTATTTCTTTAGTAGAAATCTAAAATAATATTTAGATAATTTAAATAATTATTTTAGAAATCCAAAGTAATTTAGATTTCTAAATTAATAGGAAACAGTCAATATGTTGAATAATAATTATTAAGAAATTATAATAGTATACAGATATTCTGGTCTGAGACATTGTGTTTATACATATAGGTAATATATAATGAAGTTGGAAATACCTAATTTTATACTCGTACAACAGTATGAAACTATAAAACACAATTTTGTAGACTGATAAACCTTATTTTTTAAATATTCAATATTTCTCAAAATAGTTCTTATGCGTGAGGCACTTTTATTTGCTTAATTTTCAGTTTCAAAGTAAGAGTAGTATTATTTAAGGTAATGTAATATTCAGTTTATTTTCTAGCTTCTTGCAAATTTTATACGATATCATTCTCGCTCATAAGTATTAAGAGAAAAGTATGAGACTGTACACAACTATAAATATTACTCAAATAAGATTTTAAATGATTATAATATATGTAAAAAAAAAATAAAATAAACTTAAAAACCCGACTGCTTAAAAAGCGAACAAAAATGACAAAAACAAGAGTTAATTTAATTATACATAGTATATTACTTATCATAAATAGGTTAATAATAAGATGACAATTTAAATTAACTCAATTACCTGCAGTCGGAGGCCTTAAATCGTTTGATGCTCTTCTACCCCAAGCATGTACCGCAATGACTAAAGAAAGCAACTGAAATGGTATCGGCGCACTGGTTCGGTCACTTTAAATTTAAAGTATCAAACGATAATTTAAATTTAAAGTGACCGAACCAATGCGCCGATACCATTTCAGTTAAGATCTACGGTCGAAATTTAATTTATAAAAAGTGACTAAAGACAGTGCTTCAAACTGTTAATAAAAAGAGGTGGACAACATCGGTGCGAATGCATGCTTATATAGTGATATTTCAACTTCAGCGTATTTTGTAACTTATAAGTTTTTCTCTTTGTCCGTGTGGGGAATACTGTTAGCACTGTTAATAGCCCATCAAATATAATTATGGCGAACAGCGGTACACAGTAATTATTAAAGCAATATGCAATTTTTTTATTTCTAAGGCCTCCGACTGCAGACAATTGAGTTAATTTAAATTGTCATCTTATTATTATCCTATTCATGATAAATAATATACTATGTATAAATAAATTAAGTCTTGTTTCTGTAATTTTTGTTCGTTTTTTAAGCAGTCGGGTTTTTAAATTTATTTATTTTTTACTTTTTTTGAAAATTATTTTATCCTATCACATTCAGAAGCTCGACACAATTCTAAAGACACCTGATTTGTCCAAATCGGTGTATTCGTACAGGCTCTAGAGCGTAACATCCAGACATACAAACATAGCCTGATAAACATAATAACCTCCTTTGCGTGCCGCAGTCGAGTAAAAAAAAAAATCCTTCACCAAAATGTGTATTTTTTACAGAATATTAAATTCAGAAAGCAGGTAAGATGTTTCTTAACTATATCTTGACCCATATAATATTAAAGAGAAGTAATTACGAAGAGTAAAAAATACTTAATCAACGTGTATCACAGATTTAATCCTTTCAGTATAAAATGTGATTTTCACCTTCGAGAACATATGTAAGAGAGTCTAACATTGCTGAACGGTGAACAGCATCAATAAACATAATATGCTCTAGGTAGAAGACATATAAACAAAGGAATCAATTTTGTAAAAGACTTCTCTTATCGTACTTGTTACATTTTGTATCAAAAGAAAAGATATTATCGCTATTAACACAGCTTGACTTTACTGTTTCTTATTTTCATTATTGTAAAAGGTGTTCCATGTACATTACTCCTACCTCCATGTAATGTCAATATTTTTCAATCATAAATCGATGCACATTTTTTAATACTTCTCGCTTGCTATACATATTCTATTATCTGGCACGAATTTATTAAATTATTTATTCAAGATAAATACACAAATGTTTTTAAATGTCCCCCAAACAAACATTCAAATTTTATATATAAATAGTTCATTTCCCGATCCACGTTTAATCAGGCTTCGTTTGCTCTTACCAGGGACTTAATCGCTCGAGTCTCAGGCTCCATTTTAAAGCTTCCTATATATGTGAAAGAAAAATAATTGCAACTGACACGATACGTTAAAAATACATTACATACTTTTTCTTCTATTCTTTGAACGAGGTTCCTCGATAAAATTGTGATCAGCATATTATTGAATTGCGTAGAATAGGCTTTTAGAATTTCTGGCGGTTTGTAATATTTACTTATTTATGGACTTCATAATTTGTATATTTCAAACATTATACTTTATACACTTTTTATATTTATATCACGTACATATATTTAATCATCTTGAATATAGATGTTAGTAAAGCTAATATTTCTAATAAAAAGCCTCAGTTGTTAATTTAACTGATCATTGCTAAACTATTATTACTGAACATTGTATTTGAATACAGCTTAATAGAACTATTGAATTTTTAGATCAATATCTATATTTCTTCAAAATATCTTTCTTTACCCATTCATGCTTTTCCACAAGTAATGCAGTAACTTGTTTATATTATTTTGTATTGTATTAATAATCTTTTCTGAGTATCAATATACATTTTCAAATTTTGTGTAGCGCATAATAATTCAATATTACTAATATTGAATACTTCAAAGAAATTTTTGTGTTGTCTCTACCATGAAACTCAAAATTTCTAGTTTACGATAAAAAATAATTCTTTAACCCTCGGAAGACAAATTGTGGACACGATCATTGGTCACGTGAGACAATTGCGGGGTCAGCTTGACCCATAGTAACAATTCTATAATTACACGGGTTTCGTGAAGGAATTGAATACAAAATGAACGAATTAATTAAAATTATAAATATATATATACATAATCGTACATAAAAATAGGTGTATCTCCTGTATGATTTTTACATATAATGTTACTGTAATTTTGGGATCTTATACTATATTTTGTGTCATTGCCGACATAAATATAATATTGTGATTGACTTTGTCGGAGGTGGACCAAAATGACCCTACATTTGTTGTACGAGGGTTAGTAATCAGCAATAATACGTTAAGATAAGTTACATTCTTTCTAAGTAATAAAACAACAATATATCTAGTGACAATTGAATAATAATTAGAGCTACAAAGGATATCACTTTTATGAGAAATTACTTTTGCGAACTATGCGCGAACTGTTTAACTGTATAGTTGAAATATAATTAATTGACTGAGAATCTACTTTAAACAGTTAACAATATTAGCGAACAAGTTTCAATGATAAAATATATCGAGAAAAAAAAATTGAAATTGACCAAATCTGTGGTATTCAATATTTCATATCTTTCTTATGAAATTATGGACTAAAAATAATTCAGAATTAAAGACTATACTTACAATATTGGAAATTGTACGTAGAAAATATTTGGAAAAATTCAAAACTTGTCACAACCTTCACAATTCTATATGACTGTTACTTGTAAATTAACAATGTTTTACAATTAAATAAGCACGATAGTAAGTTACTACATTTCGTATTGTATTTTCATACTTCCCTATTTCTTTCACCTAAATTGACAGAGTATAATTCGAATACATTTAAACACTCTTGCAATTATTTGAATCCTTTTAATAGGATAACCCTAAATACTTTTCCTTAGCTACGATACAAGTACTTTTAACAAGCATATAGTTTCGCTTAAATTTCCTTCCTGGCATTTCATAACAATACTGACAAAATACACATGGTATGTGTTTTAAAAATTAAATAAAGTTCTTATCAAACATCGTACGACTCGTTAATGACCGATATAGAAGAAATTTAGTACAACCATTAATAAAATCTTTAAAAAAAGACTCGACTAGTATAGAACGCAGGTCTAAATATCATTTAATCTTTACTTTAAAACATATTTGGCGTAAACTATTTAAATAATATCATACTATGGCTTAGTATTTCCTATATTTAATTTTATGGTAACTTTATGATCTTGTAGTGCTTTCGCTTCATTTCGGTTCATATGCTACTGATTCAAGTACTCTTCGCTTGTTAAATCAAAATGAAAAGAATAATGCAATTAAAATAGGATTCGTAGGTAGAAATCCCTTTATAAACAATTGATTGATTTACGAAATATTCAAGTCATATAAATTGCTAATAACTTAGTTTCAACGTTCACATTAATTCTTCCTAATATATGCACAATAGTCACACGGAACGTCGTTATATTATCACGTTTAATTTTTTCAGTTAATCTGATTCGTTTACACTAGTTATCTTCAAATCTATCTTAATATTTACAAAGGTGCAATCATTTGAAAAGTATTATGTCGCTATTTCAACGATAGAATCACCATGGGTTTGCACATTACATTTAGGTATGTTGTATTGCTCATTGGTATGAATGTGAAAACAAATTTTATAATAAATTACGATAATATTTCCTGTGTACGAAGCAAACAATTTTCTCCTGATATAATAAGAAAATAACATAAAATTATAAATTCATTTGTTGTAGTCAACATTTTCCTGAAACTTGTGATTCAAAGTTTTTGCTCGCGACTATTGCTTTGTACCTAATTATTGAAATGAATAAATTTTAATTCAGTCAAACTCCATTTTCACTTTATTAACAAACATCATTAGCTAAACATAATAAACGTAAAAGAAGTAGGAAAAGGAAAAGAATATCCACGGCAGCTTTTGAGGTTAAGTAATAACGATCAGTAACCTAACCTAGAAACAGCATTTACATATCGCGTATGAACGGGAACGTTTAGAAAATCGCGAACTTCTCAACAGCGAATGAACGGGAAAAAAGCATCTAACAAATTGATTAACATAAATAATTGCAAGTATAACTAGAACTACCGCATATAATATACACTGTTTTCAATTAATTTACCTTCTTGGTGCAATACGTGCATTTCAGAATACACAGGGCTGTAATTCCACTATTCGGAAATTTCATCTTTGATTAAAAAGCTGTACATAAAAGAAACTAGCTTGTTTCATTTACACGTATCTTTAATTATTATTGATAATTCAAAGTAGGAACAGAAAATATATACTTCTTTCATTTCTTCTACCAACACCCCCCCTCCCTCCCCCTCATCGGCCGTCCTGCTTTCTTTCCTTTCGCTCTCCTTCCCTTTGTCTCTAACTGCTCAAAATGTATATATTGCAAGGAACAAATGACCATACTTGTATGTGAAAGATACGTATAAAAGTTTCAACTCACCAGGTATTTTTCATTGTCATGCACTTGACCGCAAGTCCTGTCAAACAGTTGACGAAAATGTACAGAGCACGGATATTTTCCAGCGATACCGTTAAACTGTTAACACGTATTGTCTGCCGAAAATCCTGATTCCTTTCCTTTCTCTTCTTTCAACGGAGTTCACACAATTTCCACTGTTTATTTCCTCTTAAAATCCGTCGACCTCACTAAACTGAGACGTGCCTGACACCTATTCCTTTGGTGGTCAACAGTGTGACCGCGATAATGGAAAAATAAACAGATCGTGACTATGAAATGAAATATTAACTGCGCGCGTGATAAAATTCCAATCGGTGGAGAACACTGGAGAATCTTCGTTAAAAGTGAACTCCAAGTATGATTCCCACGCCCCTGAAGTACCGACCGTATTTCACACGTGGACACTTGTATCTTTTCGTGAACACGAGCGGTTAAAATGTCGGACTCCCACGCCACCACCTTCAGCCAATTAGACGTAACGGCTGACACTATACTGACACTGTAGTAATGACACTATATCCACAGTACACCATAGCACGATTATTCCGAGTTATCACCGGTACAGGGGAGCACAAGCAGAACGAGAAATATCATGCGTAATCACGATAAATCCGAAATCCGTCCATTTGTCCAGCTAGTCACCTGTTACAAGGAAGCAGGCCGGACCTTTCTCGCTGGAAATTTCTGTTACTTTCGTATGGTTAGATGGAGACCATTGAGGCACAGCACACTCGTGATGCATAAGCGAACGAACAATCACATCCTTGTCGCAGAAAGTAAAGATGGGCTGTTTGGGAGCATTGAATCGCACAGGCTGTAAAACGCGCAAGATTCCCACGGAAAATCGAAAAATGCCAATGGCTACCGTTTGTTTTCTTTCATTCGGTGATTCGCTTGATCGTTCATGTACGAATGCGTTGAATCGGGTCAAATCGGCTCAATTCAGGTTATGGCCATCGGGGACTTGAGAGCATGCAGTGCATGACACGGTCCGACGACAGGTATATCACGTGGTTCGTTCGCGTCCTTTCTCAATCGGAACGTCACTGATATAGTCCTTTTCGATTGACTCGTTCGAGATATACACTTGGGGGCGGGTGGTCGAGGGTTGGGGGATAAGGGGGAGTAGTCCAGTGTTCAGAGGTTGTCGGCGACTTCTCGCCCCCGTGTGAATAAGCTGTTCAATGTGTGCTCGATTATTGGTGCGATCGAGTACGTACACTAGTAGACATGCTGCATATACATCGTGTTCTGGCGCCGTCGGCGCTGCTGCTGCGGACGGAGAAGGCCGGAGTAATAAAACTGGCTGACACCCCCGCGAAAGCGCTGCAATGAACTCGCCCGGTTCGAAGGGTCAAAAGCACCGCGACAAAATAATAACAGAACGCAGCCGCCACCACCGTCGTCGTCGCCACCGCCGCCGTCGTCGTCGTGTGGGCTGGGGGGTCAGCTGCGTCGCCGCCGTTACCGCCGTTACGCGCAACCTTCTTAAAGCGAGTTGCTGTTGCTGTTGTCGTTGCCGCCGCCGCCGCGAGAAAAACGGCGCGACGCCCCGACGCGGCGGAAAGTTGTCAAAACAGCACAACGTCGCACGCTACTGCTGCTTCTAACGCTGCTGCTTCTGCCTCCGCCGCCACCGCCGCTGCTGCTGCTGCTGCTACCACTACTACTACTACTACTACTACTACTGCTAATGCTGTTCCACCTTCTCCTCCTCCTACGCCTTCTCCTCCTTCTCCTTTTCCTTCTACTGCTGTTGTTGTTGCTATTGCTGCTGCTCTTGCTGGTGGTTGTTCGCGGCCGCGGGTTTTGGCGGGTTTCCACGAGTGACGAGCGCGCACACCACTGGCACACACCGCGGCCGCCGTGCATTCACCTCGTCCTCACACCTTGCGCTACTGTTGTCGTTGTCACTGTCGCTGTCGCCACCGCCACCACTTTTAATGTTGTTATTATCCCCTCTGTCCTTAATATAGTCCTTACTATTGCTACATGCGATATGTTTCTTCCATAAGATCTTGATACCCCGTGCCGCCGACTTTGACGTGCAATACGATTCAACCGAGAATCACTTCGCCACGCTACTTTCTGACACGCGTAAGAATTACACACCCCCAAACTAACCTTACCGCCACCGGAAAATCCGATTCCATATACAGACTCGCAATGTAACGCATGCAAACCGTTTAATGTCCTTTCACTAGACACGAAATTTGTATCCCTTAATCGCGGAGATACCGCATCACATTCACGGGCGAACATGGAGCTCGATCCATGCCGAGTGTTTTGCGAAATGTCCGCATCTCCATTTTGTGGCGCTTCTAATCTGTCGTTCCCCTCTTCCCCTTTACACTTTTCCCTTTTCCGTGTTGTCGTCGCTCTTGGCTTGCTACCAGGCTTGCCACGTTCATACGTAACGTAGGCTGTGTTCCAATTCACGCATTATGCGCATAGACTGCAGAGAAAACCGTTCCGTTTCAGTCTATGCGTGCATTGGTTGCGTTGGTGGCGCATACGATTCCCTAGAATTCTCCCACTTCTAACGCATGAAGCGTGCAGTTCATGCGCGCATGCATATTTGTCTCTCGAAGTGACAGAAAATATAACCTATAGATATGCTACCCCAGATATTCTAGAGAGATTTATGCACAATTTGATCCGGTTCGTTTAAAAAAAACGTGATAGAAAATGTCATGTATGTTATTCCTGGTCTCAGACTCTACGTGTATACAAAATTTCAGAAAGATCTGTTGCGTAGTTGCAACGTGATTGAGTAAAAAATATCCAACCACACTTTCGCATTTATTATATTAGTAGGATTGTAAAATTCTACGAGTAATTTGTACGAAAATGTGTTTTTTAATCCTTTGAATGTCTCCCAACTTTCCAAAAGTACTCAAATGTAGTTTCTCGTTTCTCACAATTTAATATATTCAAATATTTTCTCGAACAAAAGCAATTCTTATTTTCGAATACTTTGCCATATCAACAACTTTACCATTCCTGGTAATGTATTCTTTACCACAGAAGCACATGTAAAGCGACAAATACGCATGCGCGTAATATGCGCATTGACTGCCCATGCTTTTATTTTCTGCACTTGCTGCACGCATTATGAGCTAGAAGTTGGAGGATTCTAGGGAATTGTACGAAATTGGTACTGCCATCTCTGCACTCGCTGTATGAATTGCAACCAACGTAACGGACTCAATTTCGAAGCGAACAACACATCTCTAGAAGGTTTTAGGCAGGGTCGAAACGAAAAATGAGGAAGGAAGCAAATACGTAGGTCGCAGTTTTATTTCTTAAAGGCTTTTACTGCTAAGTTTTTCGAACGTGTTCTTATAATGCTAACTTTACAGCTATACTCTAATCCAGATGACGTACAAGAGCCTGCGGTTCTATTCAATAGCTTTCAAAACCTTGAATTTACCCCGGACGCGGATAATAAATTACTTCATTTTTCCTTTCCACATCTGTTTACCAAATTACGCTGGGTAAGCAGCAGTTCGTCCTGTAAAACTCATAAAATAGGTCTCCGCTTTCAGTAATTACCGCTATTCAAGAAGAATAAAAAAACTCGGGTTCAGAAAATCCAGGAACCAATAAGCCATCAAATTTCGTTAGGAGTCGGTCCCCGATCCTTAGAACGAAGTAACCGATGTAGTTAGGAAGAGTGCTTCGACCACCGTCCAAATGTCTCGAATTAAATTAACCGTATTCCATCCAACTGCATAGCTATTTGTAAGTAAATTTGAACATTCTCGCGTAACCTCACGAGCATCAGACGCATCGAAACCCGTTCCATTTCGTTACTGCGGTTCATGCGCGCAGCATCTGCGCTGCAGTCTATGCGCATAATGCGTGAATTGGAACACAACCGTAAATTCATATACACCTCTAATTTTTCTATTCTTTCATTGTTAAATGCGAATTGAATAACGTTTCATGGCATTGCCCCCTTCTGGTTAAAACTATTCTTCGTTCACGATTAATAATTGCTACATTGAAATTTGTGAAATTATCGTTTCATTTATATATATTTTCTCAAATTTCATCGTTGGTCAGCTTTCATTCATAAATTATCTACATACATACCAATATACATGGGCGTCCGGAAGGGGGTGCAAAAGGGGCAGTTGCCCCCCCCCCCGAGCTTTTGAGAAACAATCGTTTATTTTTAAAAACTGGTAATTATTAGGTTTATACTAAAAAAGTGAATAATTCTAAATTTCGGTTTAAATTTTTAATTAAATTCACACTATAAAATGAGTTAAAAAAAGCATGCGGGTTACTCGTTTTTTCATTACTATATTTTTCTACACCGTCACCCCAAAGTTGCCCCCTCCTGAAAAAGTATACGGACGCCCTTGCCAATATAACGTAAATTAATCATAGACATATATAGACGGAGCAGAAGCTGGGAGTATCGGCGAGGGGAAGATAAGCTTGGAGGGGATAAGGCAGAGGTTCAGATACAGTCTGTCATACAAGCACGTCACAGCCGACTCTACTACTAGCCGTGCTGAAGCCAAAATGGCAACACTGCGGGAGTCCGGTTTCGACACACGGATATATCTATATATACATATATATAAAGTTAAAACTATGTATATAAAGTTATATATACATATATATATATAGATATATCCTATGTTGAAACCGGACTCCCGCGGTGTTGCTGTTTTGCTTTCAGCACGGCTAGTAGTAGAGTTGGCTGTGGGCACGTCGGTTAGCTTCGTGGTGCGTTCCGATTCACGCAGTGAGGGCATGAAATTGGTGGCATCGTATGATTCCCTAGAATTTCTCTCACTTGCCACCAATACGATACCACTTCCGGTGCAGCGAGCGTGCAGCTGTTGCGCGATTCTGTGGGGACTTTTGTTAGACCGTGGGTCCGTGCCCGTGGAGCGCTGAAAGCACTCAGCTCGCGAGTCGGTGCGGGAATTTGAATAAATGAACTTTGGTAGTCTGGTAGAATTTTGTGTATTCTAGAAACGTTTGCTGTCCTGCTGACAGGATAACTCTGGCTTTTTACAAATTAACTCCTCGCTCGTCACCTCCGGACGCCCTACTCCTTTAATTTTGGCGTGCTCCTCCGATTCCCTCTTTGAGTCCCTCAGTCCAATCAGGAAGGTGTCGTCCCTCCAGCTTCGTCAGGGGGTTGTCCTTTATCCCTCTCTTCGTCCTTGGCTCTTCCTCCACGCTTCCCTTGGCTGGTGGTCGAGGCACGCCTTCCGATTACATACTTTATATACTTAAACTGCGTACAGTACATACATTTCTAGCAGGTACCCACACAGCACAACGTCCGGCAAAGTCCCTGACGTCTGTAGACGTCCCCGGGCCGTTGTGCTGTGTGGGTAAGTAGGCGCGCAACCCTCAGGGTCAAGACGACGTCGCCGGCGCAAGATTTATGATTTTATGACTTTCAGCCTTTCCTGAGCTGAGTTTTTACCTTAACAGGGCATCGGCAAATATCGAAAGAGAAAATGAGTTTTAAATGGTTTTACAAGACAAGCTGCTGCCCGCTCGACGATGTTTGGCACGCAGATGTGGAAAGAAAGTTCAAGCTATTTATTATCCTAGCCTCGCCTAACTGTAGTTTTGAAATTTACTGAAGGCACTCCCAGGTTCTCGTACGCTTTCTAAGTTTAGGTATCAGCTATTACTATTGTACGAGCACGTTCGAAAACTGGCAAAAAGAACCCTGAAAACACAACGCGCTCTACGTTTTATGAGTCCTGACAATAAACTCTTTCTTGTCCCTTGGTTCAATTATGCTTAAAACTTTCCAGACGTGTTGCTCGCTTCAAATCCGTACGCCTGCAATAAATCTATCTACTACAAAGGCTTTTGAATTTCGCTCCCTATCTGACCGATATCTCTACGTCCTACAGCTAATTTCACGCGACTACACATATGCACACCAGCGAGCATCGCAACTAGAGATGGAGTGCAAAATCACTAACAGTGATTTATCACAGTGATTGCAAATTCACGATCACGGTCGTGATTAAAGTTCAATCACGACCGTGATTGTGATTTTTTTAACTTGAGTGAATTGTGTACTGTAATCGTAATTCTTGATCTTAATTGGATTATTTTTTATGAAATACTTTAATAGAGCTGGTGTTACAGTCAAAACGTGCTAATTCAGCGAATATATAGAATATTCATTCATAAATAGTCAATGTATGCACGCACTGATTTGATTTTCTAAAGTATTCACATATACATTATACTTTTCAACTAAAGCGAAGAAATATTCGTTAATTTAAATAGATCAAGAACGATTACATTGGTTCAAAATATACAACTGAGATTCTATAAGAACAGTGAGGACTTGACAATGTTTCGAGAGATAATAGAATTTGGGGTTATGTGGCGCGTGCAAAGAGCAGTTATGCTCTCCACCAATCAGAAGCGATCACTGTTCTGCCTGCACCAATCAGAGGCGATCACGGATCACTGTTGCGCCTGCACCAATCAGAAGCGATCACGGATCACTGTTCTGCCTGCACCAATCAGAGGCGATCACGAAAATCACGGATCACTGTGAAAAATCACCGTGATTGGGAACGAACGTGATCGGATCACTCGTGATTCACAAATCATGGTTCTAGCCATCACTAGAATCGCAACACAGCATACTCAGAAATTCAGTGGAGAAGCCAGGGGGCAGAAACTAAGATAGGAACTTCCGGAATAGCGTTTACACAGGAAGCAGCAGGCATTCATAATTTAGGTGGCGTTGCTGTCGCGGTATAGTTTTGTTTGTGTCTGTACATACACAATCGGCTGAGCCTTAACTTTTTTATAAGGAGAGCCGGCGGAACCCATTCAGTGTCCACAGGAAAAGGCCCCGTAGCTAGCTACTACGCTCCGTTACGCATGCGCGAGAATGCGCGATGACGTCAAACCAATCAACGCGAAGATGGTAAACGAAACGGCGCTACCGTCAACTGAAGCTAAGCTAGCCAAGCCAATCACGTTGCTTGGCTTCAGTTGACGGTAGCGCCGTTTCGTTTACCATCTTCGCGTTGATTGGTTTGACGTCATCGCGCATTCTCGCGCATGCGTAACGGAGCGTAGTAGCTAGCTACGGGGCCTTTTCCTGTGGACACTGAACCCATTATGCGAGTAATGCGTTGCATAAGGGCGCGAACCGAAGGGGGCGCTAAAAACTATGTCGCAGACTTAATAATAAAGGAATCCAACTCCCATATAAACAAAATGTAAATATAATTCCTTTTTTATTGTATCTCGTAAAGACAAAACATATTAAATATAAAACAGGTGCAAAAATTTCGGGGCGCCAAAAATTTTTTTGCATAAGGGCGCCGGCCCTGCTTATAAGTGAAAATAAGTGAAACATGAGTGAAACGCTAGTGTTTACATGTGTACTGTTTAATAACATAAAATAAATGTGCAGAAGAATGGAACAACTGCAAAGAGGTGACAGGTAAGAAAGTTTTATGTACGGTTTGAGTTACATTTGAGACACTTGTTTATTTGAATATTCGAGATGTTTTTATATTTTTAGGTTATAAACTCTATTATCAAAAACTTTCAATTTACTGTAAAAATATTAAAAATGATTTCCTAAGCTTAAAACTTGTATTTTCGAAATGCACTCATTAAATGCTATTAAATGATGCATGAATGAATTTTGTTAGTTGCAGGGAGAGAACGGAGAGGTCCAATAGTACATTGGCGATGCATAGTACCAAGGTGTACTTTGAACAGCAATATAAAGTCACAGTTCCGTACAAACGTGATAAGGAGTGAACACTGGTTGAACGGAGTACGGTTCAGACAAAGTGTGCCAGGCTGGCACGGGTGTCGCAGGTATGCATGATATAATAGTGGTAATAATTATGATAATTACGATAATAATAAATAAAATATCCTTTATGTTGTATATAGAATTCATCGGTTCCTGCATGGGGTGAAATCCGGCTATGATGTGTCAGTCGACATTATACTGCCTGTAGTACATTCCCCTGACCACCACGTGCCTCTTAAGCGCCTACGATGCACGCATATTTAGATGAAGTTCAAAGTCAATTTTCTCGAAAACGAAGCCTCTACAGTCTCTGGATTTTCAACTTATATTTGCCTGTAGAATCACCCCTCAAAGTATTGACAATAGGTAGAGGAACATCATGTATATGGAGGTCGCGTACGAAGGAATGTAATATATGTAATATAAGTAATATAATCGCAAACTGGTGACAACTTAAATCAAATACTCCGCAAAAACATCCAGGAATGGGGATTAAACAAACCGCAAATCAGAGTATACTTCGTTACCAGTGATGTGGCTAACATTGTACAAGCCGTGGAATTGTGTAGTGAGTGGGAACGAATACCCTGTTTCTCCCAAACATTGCAGGTAAATGAATCTGCAATGTAATATTCAACAATAAAAGTAGTTTGACAATTATTAACAGTTGACCTTAAATGTAATGTTCTTTTCAGCTTGTAGTAGAAGATGGGTTAGAAGGTTGCGAATACCTCAAAGATTTACTTAAAAAATGCCACGATATTGTCAAATTCTTTCATCAGTCTGTGCCAGCGGAACAGCAGTTAGAAAGAGAGCAGAGAAGGGATTCACCAAATTTGACACCATTTCGCCTTATTGGCGATGTGGAAACAGGGTGGAATTCACAGTTTGAAATGATGGACCGCCTACTTCAAGTGCGACGTGCACTAAATGTAGCACTGTGCGAGCCAGAAATGCCGGATACTATATCTAGCCGCGAGTGGTGCATGATCCAAGAGTATTGCGATACATTAAAAATGTTCAAAGAAGCAACGCAGGTCATTACAATTGAAAATAAACCGACATTATGTCGATATATACCGACTAATAATTTATTACTCAGCCTCAATACTAGATTTCAATTTATTGACGATAACAAAACTTTAGTGATCGCAATGCTCTTGGATCCTCGCATAAAGGACAGAATACTACTGGAGAAAAAAAAAGGTGTTGGCGCACATGTTGCTGCACACTGCGCTTATGGAATACGGAAGTGCAAATGAAGTAGATGCGGTAGCGTCAACTGTGGATGTACCACCAAAAACCACTTCAGGTATGTTTCTACAAATATTAATATTCCTTCTGCCACTACTAATTAGAACAATAATAAAACTTATTTTCCTTATAGTATCCATATCGTCAACAAGCTTAGGTGAATTGTTTTCAAATATTGTGAAAGATGACAAACCCAGCATTAACGAAAAGGATGGTACCATTGATACGGAATTGATGTGGTACTACGAGGAGAAACTCATTCCAACCACGTCGTGCATCATCACATGGTGGAATGATAATTCCCGAAGATTCCCAAATTTGGTAAATTTGGCCCAGCAGTTTTTGGGAATTCCGGCAACGGAATAGAGCTGTTCGAGTACTCGAATATTCGAGTAGCTCGATATTCGAGTCGAGCCGGGACTCGGTTTCCGAGCCGAGCCGAGTACTCGAATGAAGCCAGCAGCTGGAAACAATCGGGTGGCTCGAACGATCCACATATTTCGTTCGTCAGTCGCTACCTTCACTATGCAATCTACTCGATTTTTAATCGAGCCGCTCGGTTCTTTCGAGCGCTCGGCTCGGATCGGTTATTCGAACCGAGTATATCCCGGCTCGCTTGTTTCGAGTACTCGAACAGCTCTACAACGGAAGCATACAGCGAGAGATTATTCTCAACAGCTGGGAACATAGTAACCGAAAAACGTACCTCTCTGCTGTCAGAAAAAATTGAACAAATTTGCTTTCTTTCAAAAGAAAGAAATCGAACAGATATAATTTTTAGCATATAAATATTTATATTTATAATAATATTTATCAATAAACTTTACCCAAAAGTACTCATCATAATTTGTATTCATTTCCTTCTACATAATTCCCGCAAAAAACTTATATTTTTACTAAATTTGACTGCCTAGTCCCCTTAATATAATACGGTTTAATATCACAAACAAATTGAATCAATTGCTATTACAATTTATTTTGAGTCACGATAATCTTCAGTTTTTTTTTGTAATAAATTTAAAATACGAATACATTTCTACAATACAATAAACGTTACTGGTAAGAGTATAAAAAACAATATTCATATTTCACGAAAGCTGGCTTGATATATTATATTTTAAATTCCATACCCGAATAATGAGTAGATACTTATTCAGCCATAGCAATTTTTCTAATGTTATTTCAAACGAAAATACGACAATTTTTGCTCCCGGTTAAGCCTAAGTTTCGTTGGTGAGAGATGTGACGCGAAATCTGATAACAATTGTTATCAGATAATATTACTTTTTTGTTGTAAAATAGTTTTTAATCTATTTCTTTTCTTCTTTTTTGGGGAGATAAAATCTGTAGCCGTAGAAAAACAGTACACATTTCTCGAGAAATAAGAAATAAGCAATTATAATATTTCTCGAGAAATTCTCGAGAAAGAATTCTCGAAAATGAACACTAGTCTTAAGGGGGAACACCACTGTGAAAGTTGAAAAAATTTCGATTTTTTTTTCTTCACTTTCTTAGTGTTTAACTCTTCAAAAATATTGTCTGAAAAATTCAAGTTAATATTCGAAGAATTGACGAAGATACAGTGCATTTTGTGAGACGCGTCACGATGCCGTTCCAAGGGCGCTATGTATCTTTAAACGCGATTTTCTCGAAACGACATTTTTCTAACTGATCGAATCAATAGCTCTGTCAATTTTTATCCGATCGACTTGAAATTTTTACAGGATCTTTAAAACAAGAGTATCTTCAGTTGTACGTACCGATTTTTTGATCGAAAACATATTTTTTGAAATACGCTCGAAAAACTATCCATTTTTTTGCGGATTTTCGAAACTTTTTCTTCCCAAGTGCGCCATTTTTACAAAAATAATTTTTTTTAAAAATCGGTACGTACAACGGAAACTACACTCATACCGATCATATTAAACAAAAAAAAATTGATTTCAGAGTTGCCGTTCCAAAGATATCGTTTCGATAAGCGACCTATGTTTTCTTGTCAGGGGTGTAGGAGATTAACTGTATATGGAAATCTATGTATGTTTTTCTATTACTTTTTTTTTTATAGTCTCTTAAGACATTATACTAAAGATAGGTAATAACAATTTTATAATAAAACTGTAAGTTATTCCTTAAAAAAATCTTAAAAATGGGCTCATTTTTCCGACCGTCACAGTGGTGTTCCCCCTTAACCCACACAGCACAACGTCCAGCAAAGTCCCTGGGACGTCTACAGACCGTCCCAGGAACGTCTTGTTACTGATCAGGATATTCAGACCGTCTCATAGTGTTCGACGTAATGTACAAAAGTCAAATATCCAAAGTGTTCGATCCACAAATTCTTGTATCTTATAATGTTAATAAAGAAACGTAGTTTTTAATCCTACCCATAACTTTTGCTCAATTTACCAATTTCTTATATAAAATGGCGCTAGAAATTTATTCCAAATCTCGGTGCATTTTTTCAAACACGTCCCATAGACGGATTGTTTATGCTTTTCATTTGATTTATAAAAGTTGTGTTTAATACTGTCATACCTTCAAAACTGCCAAGTCAGTTTTTTACTATACTAACAATTTGTACGAATATTTTATGTTAAGTGTTTATCAACTTCAAGGAGACTTTTAAAAAAAGTACCAAAAAGTACCTCCGTGATTCTTTTTATAAAACTTTAGGGGACATTAAGCTTCATATTCCCGTCAATTTCAACTGCCCGAATTTGCCCGAAACAGAAAAAAGTAGAAATCATTATTAAGACGTTCCACAGTGTTCGATGGGTATTGGGAAACCAAGAATTTCGATACGCCAACTAGTGACAGAAAATTGAACTATTGAGAGTAGGTCGAAATCCATATGATTATCAGTGTTTCAATAGACAAGTTATGAAAAATGAGTGTTTTTAAATTTTTTTCAACACTAATTTCTTACTTATTCGATTAATAAATACTTATTCGGAATGTTTGGTGGGACCCGGGCCTACTTTCAATAGTTTGCCAACTCACCACCACAGCGCTGTAACCTAAGCCACGCCTCCACTAAGTTTCCCAATAGGGAAATGGACAACTTTTGAAAACTCTTTTTTTATAGAAATCTATGAACATTATACTATAAACTATATCTTGCATAATATATAATAAAAGCAATATTACCTGATGGGCCTTATTACACGCATTTACCTTACATGCATTCAAAAATTTTTTTAAAAAAACTTATAACATCAAAGATGTATAAAAATAGACCTTTTATAAATAAATATAAAATTTATTTTCAAAAATTGTACTCTAGTGGGAAGTTATCAATTTTTGTCCATTTCCCTATACCCATCGAACACTGTGCATCTTTACGTCCTGATCAGTAACAAGACGTTCCTGGGACGGTCTGTAGACGTCCCAGGGACTTTGCCGGACGTTGTGCTGTGTGGGAATAAACTACGACCCTGGCGAGACCCTCTGGCCGATCACCGTGGCTAATTTTTGGCAACCAGATGTTCATTTTCAAGACCTATCAAGAATTTAAGAGTTTTAAGCTTCGAATCATGTTCGAAGTGCTTGGAAGTTTTCGTCATATATGTAGATTCGAAGCGCTATTCATTTAGTACACACAGTTCAACTAAAATGTGTTTATACAGTATAAATAATACTATGTAATAGGTATGTATAAGTATTAACATTCATTTATCGAACGATTAAACATTGAGAATAAAATAGAATTCAATTGGCATAGAAAATCATTTGCAAATCCAAGGCCAAAGCTTACTAATTGCTTGATATCTCGAGTTGAATCGATCATAGTTGATAATAATTTATACTGGTCGGTTAGTGCAAATGTTGTTAACATTATTTGTCATAGCAATAGCCACTGGAATTGATATTTAAGCGGAAAATCCATTTTTGCCGAAGAATTCGTTGGATTTCGCAATTGTAATCAACCGTCGACTTTGTTTTCATTGGGGGACATAGTTTCTCGAAGTGTATATACGGAGCTCACGGAGCTCCATGTACTCAGTCGTCGTCGGTCCTTCGAGCCGGGAGGACCTCCGGGAACCCTGGAGCTGCCGAGCCACGTGGAGCTGTTGGACTTCCTGGGGACCTGGTCCTTCCTGCGCCACCTGGACCATTCGGACCTACTGGACAACTTGGACTTCCTGGGGACCTGGTCAGGGTTTCAGCCCTGGTCCTTCCTGCACCATCTCGACCATTCGGACCTAATGGACAACTTGGACTTCCTGAGGACCTGGTCAGGCTTTCAGCTCTGGTCTTTCCTGCACCCCCTCGACTCCCTGAAATGGAGTTCCGGAGCCACCTGGACTTCCTGGGGACCTCGTCACAGTTTCAGCCATGGTCTTTCCTGCACCCCCTCGCCTCCCTACTTTTCTCGAAGAGCTGGGAGTCGTTGAAGCGAGACAGAACGTCAACAACCTCTACCAAATTTGTAATCTGCCAGTTGAACTTTACCTGCGATAGTGATCGGATCTCATTGTCAGTGAAATCAAGTTTCCTGTCTGTATGGATAGCAGTGAGACTGTGTTCCACGATCGATGAGTGGTACATTTTAATTTTTTTAATTTTTCTGCATGCTATTGAACAAATGATTGCTGTAGCGAGCACAGTGACCACGAATACATACTTAGTTCTCGTGAACAGTAACAATAAATTTCAAATTCGAGGTCAGAGTGCTAATATCGCGTTTTAAATATTAGAAATTATTTTTCTTGAATTTTATAATCAAAGCTTGATGCTTTGAATACGAGTTACACTTCTCAAGTTTAATTACATTCGAGTCAATAGATTATCTTAATAAAACGAGAATGGAAAGCATTAATTTCTTATGGATTTTCAACTATATTACTTGAAGCTCTTTCTGATACGTTCACTGTGCTCGCTACTTCTACTATTCTCTCTCCTTACAATACCCACACAGCACAACGTCCGGCAAAGTCCCTGGGACGTCTACAGACGTCTGCAGACGTCCCAGGTACGTCCTGTTACTGATCAGGACGTAAATACGGTCTTTACGTCCTGATCAGTAACAGGACGTACCTGGGACGTTCCTGGTACGGTCTGTCGACGTCCCCGGGACGTTGTGCTGTGTGGGTATTTAAACAAGTCTAGCAATAAGTCTTCGTTTAAGGACTTTAGCCATAAGACTTTTTCCAAATTTTTTAAAATGCACAAAACATTGGTCGAACATGGACCACAAATATTTCGTAGAAATGGGTCACTTTCGTAGGTACCTCCATGTGGTGTGCTCGGACCCTTGGTAACGTTTCCCAAGCATTGCGATTTGCGAAACAGAATCAAGCTAAAGCCTACGATCTAGTTTAAGGGTCCAGAACAAGCCAAACTCACATTCGGTGAGCTTAATTCGGTTTGGACATCTATTCAAAAATGCACTTGCGTAATTCGGGCGATAAGCTTCTGCTCCGTCTCGTTATTTTTAACTATAAGAGTGCCAAACGTACTTTTCTAGAAATATAATTCGCCTTCGACCACTGATTTCGATTTCGTGCATGATGTGCTCGCCCTTCATAGGCTAGCTGTGCTGGGTTATAACGGCTTTATACAGAAGACCATTGTTAGTCGATGATGTGCGCCAGTTCATGACCATTCTGATGTTCTATATCCTGTCGAATACCGGGCTTCCAAGTCGATGCGCTCTGTAGTCTCAGATGGCTCGTTCTCGGCCACGCACGCCGTGGCTGTCTAAAGTCGTAATATGGAGCGCGGCATGTAGAAACGAAAATTCGGTATATCGAGGGTGAATGCCGCGTTTAGTCTCCTTTGCAATCTCAGTTGGGAGATTCTTAGCTTTTGCATATCCCTAAAAAGTTACGCAAGTGCGTTTGTCAATTCTTTTCTATCTCTGCAATGAGATATTTAGAATCTCCCACACAGCACAACGTCCCGGGGACGTCGACAGACCGTACCAGGAACGTCCCAGGGACTTTGCCGGACGTTGTGCTGTGTGGGACAGTCCGAAGGGTTAATATACCGAAGCATACCCTGCCCACACAGCACACATCCGTCCTCAAAACGTCCCCGGGACGTACGTCCCGGACGTACCGTACGTCCCGGGGACGTCCCGAATGTCCCACGAATGGCTCATATACGTCCTCTGAAGGTCGAATGTTACCAAAAAATTAGTCCTGGGTACGTCTTTTAAAGCGTCTGGATTCGGACTGAACAATCGTCCTCAAAACGTCCCGGGGACGTCCGTCCCGGACGTACCGTACGTCCCGGGGACGTCCCGAATGTCCCACGAACGGCTCATATACGTCCTCTGAAGGTCGAAAGTTACCAAAAAATTTGTCCCGGGTACGTCTTTTAAAGCGCCTGGATTCGGACTCAACAACCGTCCTCAAAACGTCCCGGGGACGTCCTGAATTTCCCACGTACGGCGTATATAGATCCTCTGAATGACGAATATTACAAAAAAAGTGGTCCCGGGTACGTCTTTAAGCGCATGGATTAGGATTGAACAGGTGTTCGGAAGACATAATTAAGACACTTGAAATCGGGTTTAATTCATACTTTTAAATGTACAACTTAAACAGAAATAACATTGGCATAAATTAGGTAGTTAAAAATAAACATATACATACAACTTACAACAAACATACGAACAAATTAAACATAGACAGGAACATAACGATTTAAAGTTAATAATCAGACACGTTTAATGATTCCCAAAAGGCAAGGCGATTGATTACAATTTCGTAATTAAATTTTCTTTTCTCTCTGCTGAAATTCCTTTACATTGAACTCTGGCTTTTGGTTTTCATAACTTAGTTTTCATTGTTTTCGCATTAAGAAAATTTAACTCCTTAAATTCAGCAGAAAAATCATTTTTATATTTCAAGATTTTTCCCCTCTTGTGAATTGCACAGATACAAAATCATGAATCTATGATTTAGGAGAATTTCTTTTTAATTTGTGCTGAGCAGTGAAGTTTTCCCAATTAAAAAAATTATTAATGTCCATTTCACAAACGTCTACTTTAGAGGAATTTGCTCCCCGCATGGCACATTTAAAATCACTAAAATTAAACACCTTACGTAAACTTAGGACAATCTAATTTAGTAGATAATACATAGGACATTATAAACTAGTAAAACTATTTGAAAAGCAGTTAGGATGAATAAATTAGACTGTTTCTAGATCTCTACAAAGCACGTAGGGGTTTCTAACTTTACCCAGCCAGACTTTCATGAGTTAAATTCTTGATCATGCAATGAATCAATACATTTACTACATGTTTTGATGAATATTGCTATATCGTTAGACTCATCCCACACAGCACAACGTCCGGCAAAGTCCCTGGGACGTCTACAGACGTCTGCAGACGTCCCAGGTACGTCCCTGGTACAGTCTGTCGACGTCCCCAGGACGTTGTGCTGTGTGGGATGTTAATTTACTAAATATGACTAAAATATATGTTGTAAATATAATGTAAAGTGATGATGGCAATTTGCAATCATTGTGTGCTGCATTGATTGCTATATGTTTGTCTGCCACTGTGTAGTGTATCTACTACTCTATCACTACCGTATATTTTTATAAAAACCGATATGTGTATTATGTACATTAACATATGTTATATTTATATATTTCATGTATTGTATATATATTTTAAGTGCGTACGCGATACGTGTATTCTGTATACACTTTGTATATTCTGATTTGTATATTCCAACCAACTACAGGTGTATCCACTACTCATTCTAGGTGCATTCTATAGTCATTTCGCGCATGCACGCACGAGCAATTTGATTATAGAAATAGAATAATTTAATTTATAATTTATAACAAATAGAATAATAATATTGTAGTATTGTAGTTTTTCAATATTTGTAAACACACATAGTGTAATGCAGTGGATGATATAATTTGTAGTGTACTGTAACGAAATAAATGGAAATACATTTTTATCAAATTTCATTTTATTTTAATCGTATCGATAACCGTCTTCAACACCGTCCCAATGCATTTAGCCTAATTTAGACCCTACATATATATATATATATATACAAACCCTCAGGATGTACCATATTCGGGTCCATATGACTCCTCACTCCCCGCATAGATTTTAGGAAAGAAATTCGCACACCTCTACATCTGCCGCCTGTTTCGAACTCTCGCTCCAAACAAATCTTTCAACATTTCAATCCATTTTAGAGTAGTTCTTGAATTGAAGTATCCTTTGAAACTGAAATGCACCTCATAGTATAGACGACGTTCTATAGATGGCGCCTATATAGCAGGTAGCACTCGACGTCTTAAAACGTCCCAAGCCCGTCCCAAATAAGTCCCAAGCCCGTCCCAAACACGTCCCAAGCCCGTCCCAAATACGTCCCAAACATGTCCCAAACACGTCCCAAGGCCCGTCCCAAACACGTCCCAAGCGCATCCCAGGGACGTATTTAGGACTTTGCACAGATGGCGCCACTGTAGTTACACGACGTCCCAAAATCGTCTATAGACGTCCCAAAGCCGCCCACGGACGTCCCAGGGACGTTTTGTTACCAACCGGGACCTTCAGACCTACGGACCTAGAAGGGACCTAAAACGGACGTCCTCGGGACCTCGTGTGCTGTGTGGGTGATAACCAGATCTGGCAGCAGAATCTGACGTCAGAACCGTAGTCGTCTGTGTCCGCATTTGGCTGCGTTCTGAGGTGCAGATTCTGATGTCAGATCCTGATGTCAGATCGGCAGCAGATTGACAGCAGATTCTGGTGTCAGATCGGCAGCAGATTGACAGCAGATTCTGGAATCAGATCGGCAGCAGATGGACAGCAGATTCTGGCGTCTGCTAGGCATAGTGATCCTCTAGAGAGTGATCGGAACAACGTGTATCGTCGCTGATTGGTTGCTGGGATTTGGAGCAAAACCGGAAGTAGACAGAGAAAGAAACTGTGAAAAAGAAAGAGACAGAAATACCGATAGAAAGAGACAGAAATACCGATAGAAAGAGACAGAAATACCGATAGAAAGAGATAGAGTGAACGGTTAGGTTATCTTTATTTCCGGTTTTGCTCCAAATTGTGACAAATGGCGGCGGTTATGCCGATCACTGTCTAGAGGATCACTAGCTAGGCATAGTGATCCTCAAGGGAGTGATCGGTATAACCGCAGCCATTTCGGGCAAAACCGGAAATAGTAGTTTTGGCGCAAAAGTTTGAATAACTGTAAATATAAATTTTAGAATTTACTTGCTGGTGTTTTACATATATAAAAAAAATTAAAACTACCAAAGGTTAATACATAATGCAGTATTTAAATAATAAATTCTCAAACATATTAGAGTATATTTTATTGACATATTAGAAAAGCCATCTCGTAAATTTAATGGGTCATTAAAACATAACCAAATTATGATACACAAAAAACACTAAATTACTATCATAAATGTTTGTCAAGTCATAATCCACTTTAAATTATACACAGCTATAATAATCACTACATATAATAATTATTAAAAAGCTCTCACGAAAAATATCAAAATTCAAAGAATTACCTGCTTTCCAAGCTGCTTGTTTATATTTTTCTATCCGTATTTCTGTCTCTTTCTTTTTTACAGTTTTTTTCTCTCTCTACTTCCGCTTTTGCCCGAAATGGCGGCAGCCAATCAGCGACGATATACGTTGTTCCGATCACTCTCTAGAGGATCACTAGCTAGGCAGAGCCAACAGCGCCATCTGATGGTCAGAATTGGCAAACTAACGTGTGGTAAGAAAAAAAAGACCAACAAGTATACGTTGTATTTCCACAAGTGGTCACCCATCCAAGTACTAACCGCGCCCAATACCGTTTAACTTCAGTGATCGGACGAGAACTTGTGTTTTTCTGGCACAGAATGATCGTTGTTAAAATTTGACTCTTATTAATACTTATTGTTCAAAAATCTTCATACCATTATATTCTAAGAACTTATTATATAGCGTTTGAGTCGAAAAGATTCGTTGTTCTGTGGCATAAGTACCTGTTTAAATTACAAGTGATATCAATGTTAAATAATTTACCTAACGCAATTCTTTTTACCTGTTGTATTTAATTTTTATACATTTTCTGTGTACTTTACTGACGTGGTGGTAGAATTGGACAGAGTTTAAATGTATTCTACAGGAATTTTCTTACCACACTCCATTCTTACCACGACCTCGTGCACGAACAACGGAATCGTTGAGATATCTCTGAGTCGACTCCACGACTCGACAAGACTAGCGTCCGCGACAGAGTAGGGCGAGTCCGCACGGGACTGCTCGCACGCAGTCGGCTATCCCCACTCCTGCACAGTCCGCAAGGAGGGGGTAGCCCAATCCCCACACCTAGCAGACGGCAGAATCTGCTGTCCATCTGCTGCCGATCTGACATCAGAATCTGACATCAGAATCTGTACCCCAGAACGCAGCCAAATGCGGACACAGACGACTACGGTTCTGACGTCAGATTCTGCGCTCAAATGCCAGACCCTGCTACCAATCTGATATCAGATTGGCTTCAGATGGTTATCAGGGTAGTCTGTTAAGACTATACAATTGTAAAGAGTATATCTCTTTCGCGTTTCATGTACAGTTGCCAAGTAGTTACAGAATTTTATTAGCCTTGTCGCTCTTTCGTTGGCTCCTCATCTCTGATGAGGAGGTCGCCGCTGCTTCCGTTTCCGGAAGAAAGCGACTGAGCATGGAATCTGTATGAGTGGATCAGTTTCATCCCCTGGTGTTCTTCTCGAAAGGGAAAAGTTTCGGGCGTAGGGGGTGCACCTTTTGGTACGCTGCCTGCGTAAGTCACCCGGGCCGATTGCCCAATCTCCGCGTAAGTAGACTTGAGCCAGGGTACACGTGGTGTTGCTTTCTGACGGGTCGCATGTGGTCTGAACAACAGGAATCGCCTGAGAGATGCCGTGCGCTTTTTCATTTCGACTCGTTCAGCAGGGTGGTAGGAACTGCGCCATTCAATACTCGTTTCATGCTCAGCGACTGAGCATGGAATCTGTATGGGTGGATCAGTTTCATCCCCTGATGTTCTTGTCGAAAGGGAAAAGTTTCGGGCGTAGGGGGTGTACCTTTTGGTACGCTGCCTGCGTGAGTCACTCGGGCCGTGATTACCTAATTCCGCACAGTAAGCCTTCGGCTGGAGTCAGTTTCCCACCAGTTGCGCCTGGCGGGTCGCACGCGTCGGAGCAACAGGAATCGCCTGAGAGATGCCGTGCGCTTTTCCCTTTCGACTCGTTCAGCAGGGTGGTAGGAACTGCGCCATTCAATACTCGTTTCATGCTCACCCGTAGTCTTTTCTTCTTTGTTGAATTTATTTCCATCGAGTGATTGCTTGGCAGTTCCCTAGATTCGATATCTAAATCGAGGGGATCGATGCAACTTTGTTTCCATCCATCTCTTTGGTTTAGTAGGCTAAGGATTTCATGTACAGGGAGATCGACGGAACTATAATTCCATCTATCTCTCTACGGGTCTCCAAGCGCAGCAACCTCCTCGTGGTGAGACCTGGTAATCGATGAGAACCGAGCCGATAGCTGTGATTGTATAAGAATTTATTTGAGTTGCAATACTTTGGTGGAATGTGAGAATAAAATATGTAACTTGAAATGTTATTCGATTGTTCCTACCCGACCCAAAAACACGCGTATAATGTTGTTTATATAAAATTTTATGTTAAAATAATTTGTTTTGCTTTAAATAAAGTCGAATAGGACGGCATGGTTAAAAGGTGTATATGTTCTTGTTTTGTTGTGATCCTTCTTTCTCTGATGTTGCACGGAATACGTTTATAAAACGATTTTTATATTGTTACTCTAACAAAATCATTTGTAAATCGCGAGTTTCGAATGGCCTAGTTTTACACATGTTGTATTCTACTTCCTACCACGCGTAGCGTTACCATCTGTTTCGAGACTTCACCGGTAACGTTGCATGCGGCACTAAAATGGTAAGGGGGTCCTCGGACCCCCCAAACCGGTGACAGAAAAATACATTGGTTGATAGGTCTATCCTATACCTCGTCTGTGGTATTTTCCCAGATAGCACAACGTCTGGTAAAGTCTTAAAGACGTCCAAAAAGCGTCTTAAAGGTGTCTTAAAGACGTCTTGTTACAAATCAAGACATTTAGACCTAAAATGGGCATAAACTAGACGTCTCTAAGACGAGGTGTGCTATCTGGGTTATAGTATTTGCATGCAACCAACAAGCGAGTCAGAAAGAAGTATATTTTCCAACACTTTAATTGTTGAAACCTTAAAATAATGAATATTTCTATTTACGACATTTGCGACAAATGATACGTATAAAATGGGCTTAAAAACGACATATTATACATACATTTGCGACACGTCGTAAATGCAGTTACGACGCGACGTAAAATACCGATCCACCACTGGTAATAAGTAGTGTTGGTGTTTGAGATTCCATTAGTTCTCTGCTCTGCCGCACGCTTGCTCACCGCAGCACCTACCGGGCCGCAGAATACGCCGCTGATCGACGATCGATGCGGCAATCGATTGTCTCTATCGTTTGCTCAGCCAATCACAGGGCGCCACGTGAAACGAGCGGCCCAATCACAATGCGTACTTTCTTGATCGATTCTCGAGGATTGTTCGAGAAGACGCTCAACCGTTTTTCGGCGTCCCCTTTGTTCACTCTTGTTTCATACCGCTTGTCGCGATAACGTGTATCACATTGTTCATCTCGCAACGTACGAAAATCATTTAAATAGTACTTTTCAGTGCTCAACTCACGTTTTAGTTATCATTTGTGCTCAAATCACTTGTTCTTTTCACGCGAGTGAGTTATTTCACCTTCACTTTTCTGTTCATTGTTTGTGCGCAACACGTGTGACCATCGTGTGCTCGTGGCCGCGTGTATTGTATAAAACAACCGTTGTGCTCACTTTTAGACGCAATTCATCGTTAATAAAGTGACTTGGTCAATTTTGACTTAATTGCTCGTGCACCGCGCGTTATTTTCTCACCGTCGATCCCATAACCTCAATCCAGCGTGCTCACCCGCCTGACTTTCGAACATTTGGTCCTTCGAGCCGGATCGACGGTGAAAGTGAGTGCAGTGTAGTTCGTGCTCAAGCAAGTGCTCAGCTCAACGATGGCCGATAAGGAGACCAGCAAGGTCACCAAGGAGGAAAAGCCGTCCTCTGCGTCCACGCTCAGCGTCCCTACGGAACCGCAGGCAACCACCGCTGCTCAGGAAAAGGGTCGAACCAGGTCAACGTCCCCCTCGGTGCTTCCATCGCAGCTCATCATCAAGGCGAGAACTCAGGTGGGTCGTTTTAAATCTCTAACCACCTTGAAGACCCAGCTGCCGTCCCATGCACATTCCACCTCTCTCGATGAGGTCCAATTGCTCACTGGTCAGGTCGAAGAAATTCACCAGGCTTTCTGCAGGGAGCATGAGCACTTTGAATCTGTGTGGCCTGCTAAATTCCTGGACCACGAATATTTCGCCACCGAGGTGGCGGTGCAGGAGCGGCAGCTGGTCTGGGAAATGAAACTCCACCTGAGCCGCCTGAAGGGAGACGTGCAGGTAATAACCGACCTGCGAGCTGCTCAAGCGCAATCAACGCCTGCACGAGCATCGAAGCTGCCAGAAATTGAATTACCGAAGTTTTCTGGCAGCTACGCTGAGTGGCCCACGTTCAGTGAGCTCTTCACCTCACTGATAATCCAGGACAAGCAGCTAATGGAGATTGACCGCCTCCATTACCTACGCTCAAGCCTGAGTGGCGAGCCAGCGAGGCGCGTCAACGCCTTCCCGCTCAGGGGCTCATCGTTCCAGGCTTGCTGGGACATGTTGACGAAGCGGTTCGCCAACAAGCGTCTGCTCATCCAGGAGCAGCTGGACAAGCTGCTCACGCTGCCTCCAATCACCACGCGCTGCTCAACATCTCTGAAGGATTTGGCAGCAACAGTCAACCAAGTCAACGAGTCCTTGGTTGCACTGAAGGCCGACGAGGAGATGCACAATTGTATCTTAGTGCATGCCATCACCAAGGCCCTCGACAAGGTGACCCGAGAGGCTTGGGAAACCTCGCTGGCAAGTGCCACAGAGTACCCCAAATATGAACAGCTCTTGGCGTTCATTGAGAACAAAAGCTCTGCGTTGGAGCAGACAGAGGGCTCTGCAAAAAAGGCAGCGACATCCTCGAATCCAGCTCACCCTGCGCAACGGAAGGCGACAAGTCACGCATCTACGAGCTCAACCAAAGAAGCGCAGCCTGCTCAACGGTCGAGGGCCACCGCGTATCCTTGCGACCACTGCAGAGGAGACCATTTTTTGGTAATGTGTCCGAAGTTCCGGAGCATGGCAGTGGAAGCCAGGCGCAAGGTTATCACCGCAAATAACCTATGCCGGAACTGCTGCGGCCGGCATCAGACGGATGTCTGCAAATCTGCAATCCGATGCAAGAATTGTGGGGCTGCGCACCACACTATGTTGCATTTGCCCCAAACATCTGCGCAAGCCACTGCAAAACCGTCTGCGCAACCAAGAGCTGCTCAAGATTCAACGCAGTGAAGCTTCGGTGCAGTCGTCGCATCAACCAACTGCTCAACAGGTCTCCCTCAGCTCAGCTCAACCTGCTCACCAGAATTTGTGCATTCAGCAGCCAAGCTCACCTCAAGCACTTCAACCACCCTGTTGGCAACCGCCAACGCTCAACTCATCGCACCGGTGACGTCTCTACCCGTTAGGATGCTCGTCGATGCAGGCTCCGAAATCACCTTCATCAAGGAGGAGCTTATCACTCAGCTCAAGCTCCAACGCATCCATTCAACAATTTCCATCTTCGGCATTGGAGGTAACAAAGCTACTCAGACTCGAGGAGTCGTGCTAATTTCGCTTCGCTCCAATTACTGCCCAACAACTGTGCACATTCAAGCACACATACTCAGGGCACTGACGTCAAATTTGCCATCGGTGGAATCACCTCAGCAAGAGTGGCCACATATCAAAGGCCTTCAATTGGCCGATCCAGATTTCCTGACGTCAAGACCCATCGACATTGTCATCGGCGCAGATACTTATGGGCAGATCATCAAGCCCAACATAAGGAAGGGCGATCCTTCAATGCCAATTGCTCAACTGTCAATATTTGGGTGGCTCGTTCTTGGACCAATCAACGTTGATTCCAATCAACTCAGCTCCTTGCATCACTCTGCCACAGTGCAGCACAAGGACAACGCTCTTCAAGATCTACTAACCAAGTTTTGGATTCAAGAGGAACTCCCAATGGACACACCGACTCTGCTCACCCCTGAAGAACAGGAATGTGAGGATCACTTTCGAGCGACACACACTCGTGATTCTACAGGACGTTACATCGTACGCATCCCTCTAAATTCTTCTCCAAATTTACTTGGTAATTCCTATCAGACTGCACATGCGTGCTTGAAGCGCACGCTCAACAAGCTCAACAAGAACAGCGAGTACTGCAATCTGTACCAAGGATTCATGAAGGAATACGTGGAGCTTCAACATATGGTAAGAGCACCATCCATATCACCTAACACATATTCTGTTTTCTATCTGCCACACCATGGAGTGATCAAGCTCGACAGCGAGACGACAAAGTTGAGGGTCGTCTTCAATGGATCAAGCCCGACGACATCTGGGCACTCAATCAATGACCTCATGCACACTGGCGCAAATCTTCTGCTCAACATTACGGATGTGCTATTATGGATCCGTCAGCACAAGTTCATTTTTGCCACGGATGTGACAAAGATGTATCGTCAAGTCAAGGTGCATGAAGAAGATCAAGACCTCCAGAGGGTGCTCTGGATAGATGAGAATTACAAAGAGGTGCCTTACAAGCTCACTACAGTCACTTATGGTACAAAGGCTGCTCCATTCCTGGCTGTGAGAGCTCTCCTGCAACTGGTGGAAGACGAGGGTCATCGCTTCCCACTCGCAGTGCCATGCATCACCCATGCCAGATACGTCGACGATATCTTTGGCGGCGCTGACACAGGTGAGAGGCTCATTACAATTGCTCAACAACTAAGAGACCTGTGCAACGCGGGAGGTTTTCCACTTGCCAAATGGCATTCCACATACCCTCCGTTGCTGGAATTAATTTCAGAGACCACACGAGCCCATGGCTCAATCATTTCACTAGACGACTGCAATACCAAAATACTCGGACTGCATTGGAATGTTTTCAATGACAACTTTTCATTCTCTTCAAAAGCAAGCTCAACTTCAACGCTCTCCAAACGCCTCATCCTCTCAGAAGTAGCAAAAATATTTGATCCACTCGGATTTCTGTCACCAGTCATCATTCGAGCAAAGACACTTTTGCAAGAGTTGTGGCTGCACAAAATCAGCTGGGATGATCCACTGCCATCCCAAGTCACATCCAATTGGCTCATCATCAGAGAAGATCTTACAAGCCTGGCCAGGCTCTCAATTCCAAGGTGGTTTCACACCCTCAGCAATTCAACAGTGGAACTTCATGGATTCTCTGATGCTTCTCAGCTCGCCATGGCAGCGGTAATTTATCTTACCGTAACATCACCGTCCACTAATCACAAAGTGTCGACACTAGTGTGCTCCAAGACAAAGGTAGCACCCCTTAAGAAGCTCACAATCCCGAGGCTCGAGCTTACTGCAGCATTATTGCTTGCGAAGCTCATGAAGTATGTTCAAGCAACCCTGCAGCTCAACATTGCTACAACACATCTGTGGACGGATTCTCAAGTGACATTAATATGGATCAGAGCTCACGCTTCACGCTGGAAGGACTACGTACGGAATCGTGTCTCCCAAATTCAGGAGCTCACCCAAGATGCACAATGGAGACATGTTCCAGGGAAGTCAAACCCAGCTGATTGCGCATCAAGAGGCTTAACAACTGCTCAGCTTGAACAGCATGAGCTGTGGTGGACGGGACCATCATGGCTCACTCAACCCAGTGACTCATGGCCACCCCAACCAAATTTGAAGGACGACTCGAGTGCACTAGAGGCTCGTCCAGGAATTTCAAATCTTCTCAACGTACAACAGATTCAATACCACTGGGACCTCATCTATAAATACTCTTCTCTTACCAAACTGTATCGCATCACTTCAGTTTGTTTCAGAATCCTCACTAGAGTGAAGAAGTTGCCATTGTCTCTGCCAATCATCTCAATCCTGCCAGAGGACTTGGAAAGGGCCAAGAACTTTTGGATCAAGGCAACACAAGCGCTCTACTTCTCAACTGAGCTCAAAGTTCTCAGCTCAGGTTCTACGATGCCAAGCTCCCATGCCTTCAATCGACTCACAGCCTTCATTGACGAAAAAGGAATAATTCGAGTCGGAGGTCGACTCGACAATGCTCACATGGAGTATGAGAGCAAACATCCAGCAATTTTACCACGCCACTCACGTCTGTCTACTTTGATTATAGACCATGCACATCGCCAAACCATGCATGGAGGGACCCAGCTCACCCTCGCTCACATCAGATTCAACTATTGGATCATCGGAGGGCGAGCGCCAGTCAAGACTCATGTGCTCAGGTGTGTTGTGTGTGCTCGACAAAGGGGGATCCGTGCCCATCAACTGATGGGCCAACTACCTCTTTCGAGAGTTGCACCCTCACGACCGTTCACCCACACTGGCATTGATTATGCGGGTCCCATCGTGCTCAAGACGTGGAAGGGGCGAGGCGCAAAAACTCAGAAGGGCTGGATCTGTGTTTTTGTCTGTCTTACGACCTCAGCTGTTCATTTGGACATTGTCACAGACTACTCAACAGAAGGGTTCATCGCTGCCTATAGGAGATTTACCTCAAGACGAGGAATCCCAACCACGCTCTACTCCGACTGTGGAACGAACTTCATCGGAGCAGACACCATTATCAAGAGGATGTTCATCCAGGGCTCACAAGATCATCAGCAACTCAGTCAGCTGTTTGTCAATGACAACACTGGCTGGTGCTTTAACCCACCTGCAGCTCCTCACATGGGAGGCAAATGGGAAGCCGTCGTGAAATCAATCAAACACCATCTTCGGCGAACCGTCAGTGAGACGCTGCTCACCTACGAAGAATTCTGCACGCTTATCACCCAGATAGAAGCCATGCTCAATTCACGACCGCTCGAGCCTCTCAGTGATGACCCTGAAGACATCTCCACCCTCACACCTGCGCACTTTCTCATCGGGCAGCCTCTTACAACTCTACCGGAGCCATCTGTCGAGCATTCAAGCATCCCACCATCAGCCAGGTGGCGGCTCATTCAACAACGGACTCAACGTTTTTGGACTCAATGGTCATCACATTATCTCCAACGCCAACTTTCCATCTCAAAGTGGCACCACCCATCTAATGACATCAAGATCGGATCCTTAGTGCTCATCACGGATGAAAGGTTTCCACCAAGCAAGTGGCCACTTGCTAGAGTCGTCACCCTTCACCCTGGAAAGGATGGGCTCACCAGAGTGGTAACACTCAGGACTGCCACGACAACATTAATCAGGCCAATTGCAAAATTGGCAGTTTTGCATGTTTCAGAGTGATTCTACATCAACATCATCCAACAGCTGTTGATGGCGGGAGAATGTTTGAGATTCCATTAGTTCTCTGCTCTGCCGCACGCTTGCTCACCGCAGCACCTACCGGGCCGCAGAATACGCCGCTGATCGACGATCGATGCGGCAATCGATTGTCTCTATCGTTTGCTCAGCCAATCACAGGGCGCCACGTGAAACGAGCGGCCCAATCACAATGCGTACTTTCTTGATCGATTCTCGAGGATTGTTCGAGAAGACGCTCAACCGTTTTTCGGCGTCCCCTTTGTTCACTCTTGTTTCATACCGCTTGTCGCGATAACGTGTATCACATTGTTCATCTCGCAACGTACGAAAATCATTTAAATAGTACTTTTCAGTGCTCAACTCACGTTTTAGTTATCATTTGTGCTCAAATCACTTGTTCTTTTCACGCGAGTGAGTTATTTCACCTTCACTTTTCTGTTCATTGTTTGTGCGCAACACGTGTGACCATCGTGTGCTCGTGGCCGCGTGTATTGTATAAAACAACCGTTGTGCTCACTTTTAGACGCAATTCATCGTTAATAAAGTGACTTGGTCAATTTTGACTTAATTGCTCGTGCACCGCGCGTTATTTTCTCACCGTCGATCCCATAACCTCAATCCAGCGTGCTCACCCGCCTGACTTTCGAACAGTTGGCTAGTACCATGATTTGTGAATCACGAGTGATCCGATCACGTTCGTTCCCAATCACGGTGATTTTTCACAGTGATCCGTGATTTTCGTGATCGTATCTGATTGGTGCAGGCGGAACGGTGATCCGTGATCGCCTCTGATTGGTGCAGGCAGAGCAGTGATCGCTTCTGATTGGTGAAGAGTATAACTGCTCTTTGCACGCACTACATAACCTGCATATTCTATATTAACGACGTCAAAACAGAAATCGCACAACGTCCGACAAAGTCCCTGGGACGTCTACAGACGTCTGCAGACGTCCCAGGAACGTCTTGTTACTGATCAGGACATTCAGACCGTCTTTACGTCCTGATCAGTAAGAAGACGTCCTTAGGACGTCTGTAGACGTCCCAGGGACTTTGCCGGACGTTGTGCTGTGTGGGAAGAACCTCCCGGCAGGTTTCAACTGGTGGTGCATACCGACAGTAAGAGAGAAAAAGAAGGGAAGGGTGAGGGGATGAATAGTTGTAGCCGCCAAAAAGGAGTTGGGGGTAACGGAGTTTAGGAGATGGAGCGAGAGGATAGCGGAGGTGAGGATAAAGGTTGGCGAAAGAGACTGGAGAGTGCTAACAGTATACAGCCAGAATATAGAAGAAACTATGAAACTATGAAACTATGAAACTATGAAACGAAGAAACTAAGAAGAGGAGGAGGAAGCACTTTTGATAGGGGGAGACTTCAACGCGAGAGTTGGAGAAGAAGGGGGGCCGTTCAGGGAGATAGCGTCAGAAAATGGGAGGGAAAGAAAGTCAAAGGACAAGACAGTCAACAGAGAAGGCAGAATGTTGGTGGAAAAAGTCAACAAGAGAGGATGGGTAATTCTAAACGGAAGCTACGGAAGAGAAGCGGAATGGACATACATAGGGGAAAAGGGGTCGTCGATAATAGATTACGCGATTTGGAACGAAAACGCTTTTGAGGTGATGAGGGTAGGTGAGTGGGAGAGGACGGAATCGGACCACGTGCCTATAGAAGTGGAAATAGAAACACCGGGGAAGGAGAGGGGGGCGGGGGTGAGGAGAGAGATGAGTGGAGAGAGGTAAAAAGGAGCGACTGGTCGGAAGAAGGAGTGGTGGAATTCCATCAAAGCTGTACGGGGTGGAGGGCAGAGGGAGGGGATACTGAAACGATCTGGGGGGAGATAAGAGATAAAATTAGGGGAGCAGTAAAAAAGGATGTTAGAAGGGTTAGGAGGTGGGGGGTAGGGGAGAGAACATGGCACAGCAAAACATGGAAGGAAAGGAAGAGAGAGCTAGGAAGAGACCTGAGGCAGTTAACACTTTATCGACCGGTAGCCTATTAATAGGCTTTTTCTCCCCACCCCTTACCGACCGGTAGCCTATAAATAGGCTTTTTCTCCCCGACGCTTACCGACCGGTAGCCTAAACGGTTGCCATGGTAACCAATAATTTGTTATCTATTATTGAGATACAATTGTGAGATTGCACTTAAGTTCCCATATTCTTATATCATTTTTTTTTCACCCTTTGCAATAAATAAAAATCACTGTAGTGGAAAGATTTATTTAGATGACCTATCAGATTGTTCTGACAGTTATTCAGCAAATGATAGTGGTGATGGAAGTTGTGTAACACTAGAATATAGTCCCACACAGCACAACGTCGGAAAAGACGGTCTTTACGTCCTGATCAGTAACAAGACGTACCTGGGACGTTCCTGGGACGGTCTGTCGACGTCCCTGGGACGTTGTGCTGTGTGGGGTGATTCAGAAGACGACAATCCAAATGACGTTGAAGTCAACGATGATACATGGTCGACGAATAATGAATCAATAATTTTGGAACCTTTCGAAGGCAGCCCCGGCATAAAACTTAGGGAGAGGGGGAGGAGAGAAGATAGTGACGGAGGAGCTGCCGAGATACCTGAGAGGAAAGGGGAAGAAGATGGACGGAAACCTGGTTGCAAGATTTAGATGTGGGAATGAGAGCAAGGGAGGGCAATATTGGAGAGAGGGAGAAGACAGGATGTGTAGAATATGCGAAAGAGAGGAAGAGACGATACAGCATCTGATAAGAGGCTGCGAGGAGGAGGGAGAGGGAGGAGGAGTAAAGGATCTGTCGGGAGATGCGGGAGAAGGCATGGAGGAGATGAAGAGGATCGTCAGGAAAAGAGAAAGGTGGAGGGAAGAAAGACGGGGGGGGGGGGAGATAATCAGGGTCTAGTCGAAGATACCAAAGAGAGAGTGCAAAGATCACAAAATAAAGTAGGGCAAAGTAACATTGTCTAATAGAGTTTAAGTTATAAGTTATTTTCAATAGCAAATTTTAATTTCAGTTATTTCTCAGTTAAGTATTATCGAGTTTATTTTTTGACCCTTAGATTTAGATGAAGTGTACATAGTAGGTGATAAGAATGATAAATGTATTTATGCGAGTAGTAGATAAGGAAATGGAAATGTAAAAGGGAGTCATCCTAAGCCGAAAGGCAAGAAGTAAAACAATAAATAAAAATAAAAAAATAAAAAATAAAAATATAATATAAATACATACATAGAAATTTTATATAAATATAGGTATAAAAACTTGTTGAAGTGTGTATAATGCTGTCTCTTCATGTGCGCTTGCGCGCCTGTAACAGAATGTTGTGTGGCGCCGCGTTCGGTCGTCGAGACGAGTTTGTGGTGTGGTTTCTCTCTCTTCCAGTTGCTCGTGGAGTATGGTTTGCACGTTTACACGAGAGTTGTTCGTGAGAATTAATAGTCAGTATTGTTATGTCAAGAAAGGAAATATAGTCATAGCTACGTACACACGAGTGAGTCTCATTATTATCCACAAATAAAACAACAGGTTATGGGCCCAGTTTCGTGGATGTAAGTGGATTATAAAAGTAGAAGGTGACCACGTGTGTATTGAGACCAATTGAGACTGAAAGATCGAGTGGTGTGAAAATGGCCATAACTACTAAGAATTACTTTAATATTGATCCGCTAGATGGGGATAATTATGTAACCTGTATAGGGATATTCGTATTCGGTTGCCTTCCTGGCTTCCCCCACTTCTCCGGTATGTGGAGAGTGGAGAGTTTGTCTGGAGGAAAGGAAGTGACGCCAGGCCACTCACTGGGACGACCATTGTTAGCGTCGGATGGACGCAGAAGAAATATATTCACTCTAATCGTTTCGTTGAAACAAGTGTTTACTTTCACCCAGACCTAGTCAGTCTACATATTCAGTAATTGGCCTACCGCATTGAGTGGAGCCAACACGCGCATGAACCGCATTCCGTTTCCAGCAGCGCATGAACCACAGTAACGAAACGGAACAGGTTTCGATGCGTCTGATGCTCGTGAGGTTACGCGAGAATGTTCAAATTTACTTACAAATAGCTATGCAGTTGGATGGAATACGGTTAATTTAATTCGAGACATTTGGACGGTGGTCGAAGCACTCTTCCTAACTACATCGGTTACTTCGTTCTAAGGATCGGGGACCGACTCCTAACGAAATTTGATGGCTTATTGGTTCCTGGATTTTCTGAACCCGAGTTTTTTTATTCTTCTTGAATAGCGGTAATTACTGAAAGCGGAGACCTATTTTATGAGTTTTACAGGACGAACTGCTGCTTACCCAGCGTAATTTGGTAAACAGATGTGGAAAGGAAAAATGAAGTAATTTATTATCCGCGTCCGGGGTAAATTCAAGGTTTTGAAAGCTATTGAATAGAACCGCAGGCTCTTGTACCCCACACAGCACACGAGGTCCCGAGGACGTACGTTTTAGGTCCCTTCTAGGTCCGTAGGTCTGAAGGTCCCGGTTGGTAACAAAACGTCCCCGGGACGTCCGTGGGCGGTTGTGGGACGTCTATAGACGATTTTGGGACGTCGTGTAACTACAGTGGCGCCATCTGTGCAAAGTCCTAAATACGTCCCTGGGATGCGCTTGGGACGGGCCTTGGGACGTGTTTGGGACGGGCCTTGGGACGTGTTTGGGACGTATTTGGGACGGGCTTGGGACGGGCTTGGGACGTGTTTGGGACGGGCTTGGGACGTGTTTGGGACATGTTTGGGACGTATTTGGGACGGGCTTGGGACGTGTTTGGGACGGGCTTGGGACTTATTTGGGACGGGCTTGGGACGTTTTAAGACGTCGAGTGCTACCTGCTATATAGGCGCCATCTATAGAACGTCGTCTATACTATGCCCACACAGCACACGAGGTCCCGAGGACGTACGTTTTAGGTCCGTTCTAGGTCCGTAGGTCTGAAGGTCCCGGTTTGTAACAAAACGTCCCCGGGACGTCCGTGGGCGGTTGTGGGACGTCTATAGACGATTTTGGGACGGTTTTGGGACGTCGTGTAACTACAGTGGCGCCATCTGTGCAAAGTCCTAAATACGTCCCTGGGATGCGCTTGGGACGGGCCTTGGGACGTGTTTGGGACGGGCCTTGGGACGTGTTTGGGACGTATTTGGGACGGGCTTGGGACGGGCTTGGGACGTGTTTGGGACGGGCTTGGGACGTGTTTGGGACATGTTTGGGACGTATTTGGGACGGGCTTGGGACGTGTTTGGGACGGGCTTGGGACTTATTTGGGACGGGCTTGGGACGTTTTAAGACGTCGAGTGCTACCTGCTATATAGGCGCCATCTATAGAACGTCGTCTATACTATGAGGTGCATTTCAGTTTCAAAGGATATTTCAATTCAAGAACTACTCTAAAATGGATTGAAATGTTGAAAGATTTGTTTGGAGCGAGAGTTCGAAACAGGCGGCAGGTGTAGAGGTGTGCGAATTTCTTTCCTAAAATCTATGCGGGGAGTGAGGAGTCATATGGACCCGAATATGGTACATCCTGAGGGTTTGTATATATATATATATATGTAGGGTCTAAATTAGGCTAAATGCATTGGGACGGTGTTGAAGACGGTTATCGATACGATTAAAATAAAATGAAATTTGATAAAAATGTATTTCCATTTATTTCGTTACAGTACACTACAAATTATATCATCCACTGCATTACACTATGTGTGTTTACAAATATTGAAAAACTACAATACTACAATATTATTATTCTATTTGTTATAAATTATAAATTAAATTATTCTATTTCTATAATCAAATTGCTCGTGCGTGCATGCGCGAAATGACTATAGAATGCACCTAGAATGAGTAGTGGATACACCTGTAGTTGGTTGGAATATACAAATCAGAATATACAAAGTGTATACAGAATACACGTATCGCGTACGCACTTAAAATATATATACAATACATGAAATATATAAATATAACATATGTTAGTGTACATAATACACATATCGGTTTTTACAAAAATATACGGTAGTGATAGAGTAGTAGATACACTACACAGTGGCAGACAAACATATAGCAATCAATGCAGCACACAATGATTGCAAATTGCCATCATCACTTTACATTATATTTACAACATATATTTTAGTCATATTTAGTAAATTAACATCCCACACAGCACAACGTCCTGGGGACGTCGACAGACTGTACCAGGGACGTACCTGGGACGTCTGCAGACGTCTGTAGACGTCCCAGGGACTTTGCCGGACGTTGTGCTGTGTGGGATGAGTCTAACGATATAGCAATATTCATCAAAACATGTAGTAAATGTATTGATTCATTGCATGATCAAGAATTTAACTCATGAAAGTCTGGCTGGGTAAAGTTAGAAACACCTACGTGCTTTGTAGAGATCTAGAAACAGTCTAATTTATTCATCCTAACTGCTTTTCAAATAGTTTTACTAGTTTATAATGTCCTATGTATTATCTACTAAATTAGATTGTCCTAAGTTTACGTAAGGTGTTTAATTTTAGTGATTTTAAATGTGCCATGCGGGGAGCAAATTCCTCTAAAGTAGACGTTTGTGAAATGGACATTAATAATTTTTTTAATTGGGAAAACTTCACTGCTCAGCACAAATTAAAAAGAAATTCTCCTAAATCATAGATTCATGATTTTGTATCTGTGCAATTCACAAGAGGGGAAAAATCTTGAAATATAAAAATGATTTTTCTGCTGAATTTAAGGAGTTAAATTTTCTTAATGCGAAAACAATGAAAACTAAGTTATGAAAACCAAAAGCCAGAGTTCAATGTAAAGGAATTTCAGCAGAGAGAAAAGAAAATTTAATTACGAAATTGTAATCAATCGCCTTGCCTTTTGGGAATCATTAAACGTGTCTGATTATTAACTTTAAATCGTTATGTTCCTGTCTATGTTTAATTTGTTCGTATGTTTGTTGTAACCCACACAGCACACGAGGTCCCGAGGACGTACGTTTTAGGTCCCTTCTAGGTCCGTAGGTCTGAAGGTCCCGGTTGGTAACAAAACGTCCCCGGGACGTCCGTGGGCGGTTGTGGGACGTCTATAGACGATTTTGGGACGGTTTTGGGACGTCGTGTAACTACAGTGGCGCCATCTGTGCAAAGTCCTAAATACGTCCCTGGGATGCGCTTGGGACGGGCCTTGGGACGTGTTTGGGACGGGCCTTGGGACGTGTTTGGGACGTATTTGGGACGGGCTTGGGACGTGTTTGGGACGGGCTTGGGACTTATTTGGGACGGGCTTGGGACGTTTTAAGACGTCGAGTGCTACCTGCTATATAGGCGCCATCTATAGAACGTCGTCTATACTATGAGGTGCATTTCAGTTTCAAAGGATATTTCAATTCAAGAACTACTCTAAAATGGATTGAAATGTTGAAAGATTTGTTTGGGGCGAGAGTTCGAAACAGGCGGCAGGTGTAGAGGTGTGCGAATTTCTTTCCTAAAATCTATGCGGGGAGTGAGGAGTCATATGGACCCGAATATGGTACATCCTGAGGGTTTGTATATATATATATATGTAGGGTCTAAATTAGGCTAAATGCATTGGGACGGTGTTGAAGACGGTTATCGATACGATTAAAATAAAATGAAATTTGATAAAAATGTATTTCCATTTATTTCGTTACAGTACACTACAAATTATATCATCTACTGCATTACACTATGTGTGTTTACAAATATTGAAAAACTACAATACTACAATATTATTATTCTATTTGTTATAAATTATAAATTAAATTATTCTATTTCTATAATCAAATTGCTCGTGCGTGCATGCGCGAAATGACTATAGAATGCACCTAGAATGAGTAGTGGATACACCTGTAGTTGGTTGGAATATACAAATCAGAATATACAAAGTGTACACAGAATACACGTATCGCGTACGCACTTAAAATATATATACAATACATGAAATATATAAATATAACATATGTTAGTGTACATAATACACATATCGGATTTTACAAAAATATACGGTAGTGATAGAGTAGTAGATACACTACACAGTGGCAGACAAACATATAGCAATCAATGCAGCACACAATGATTGCAAATTGCCATCATCACTTTACATTATATTTACAACATATATTTTAGTCATATTTAGTAAATTAACATCCCACACAGCACGGTGGACTTTGCAGACTTTGCCGGACGTTGTGCTGTGTGGGATGAGTCTAACGATATAGCAATATTCATCAAGACATGTAGTAAATGTATTGATTCATTGCATGATCAAGATTTAACTCATGAAAGTCTGGCTGGGTAAAGTTAGAAACCCCTACGTGCTTTGTAGAGATCTAGAAACAGTCTAATTTATTCATCCTAACTGCTTTTCAAATAGTTTTACTAGTTTATAATGTCCTATGTATTATCTACTAAATTAGATTGTCCTAAGTTTACGTAAGGTGTTTAATTTTAGTGATTTTAAATGTGCCATGCGGGGAGCAAATTCCTCTAAAGTAGACGTTTGTGAAATGGACATTAATAATTTTTTTAATTGAGAAAACTTCACTGCTCAGCACAAATTAAAAAGAAATTCTCCTAAATCATAGATTCATGATTTTGTATCTGTGCAATTCACAAGAGGGGAAAAATCTTGAAATATAAAAATGATTTTTCTGCTGAATTTAAGGAGTTAAATTTTCTTAATGCGAAAACAATGAAAACTAAGTTATGAAAACCAAAAGCCAGAGTTCAATGTAAAGGAATTTCAGCAGAGAGAAAAGAAAATTTAATTACGAAATTGTAATCAATCGCCTTGCCTTTTGGGAATCATTAAACGTGTCTGATTATTAACTTTAAATCGTTATGTTCCTGTCTATGTTTAATTTGTTCGTATGTTTGTTGTAAGTTGTATGTATATGTTTATTTTTAACTACCTAATTTATGCCAATGTTATTTCTGTTTAAGTTGTACATTTAAAAGTATGAATTAAACCCGATTTCAAGTGTCTTAATTATGTCTTCCGAACACCTGTTCAATCCTAATCCATGCGCTTAAAGACGTACCCGGGACCACTTTTTTTTGTAATATTCGTCATTCAGAGGATCTATATAAGCCGTACGTGGGAAATTCAGGACGTCCCCGGGACGTTTTGAGGACGGTTGTTGAGTCCGAATCCAGGCGCTTTAAAAGACGTACCCGGGACAAATTTTTTGGTAACTTTCGACCTTCAGAGGACGTATATGAGCCGTTCGTGGGACATTCGGGACGTCCCTGGGACGTACGGTACGTCCGGGACGGACGTCCCCGGGACGTTTTGAGGACGATTGTTCAGTCCGAATCCAGGCGCTTTAAAAGACGTACCCGGGACTAATTTTTTGGTAACATTCGACCTTCAGAGGACGTATATGAGCCGTTCGTGGGACATTCGGGACGTCCCCGGGACGTACGGTACGTCCGGGACGTACGTCCCGGGGACGTTTTGAGGACGGATGTGTGCTGTGTGGGACGTCATCTGGATTAGAGTATAGCTGTAAAGTTAGCATTATAAGAACACGTTCGAAAAACTTAGCAGTAAAAGCCTTTAAGAAATAAAACTGCGACCTACGTATTTGCTTCCTTCCTCATTTTTCGTTTCGACCCTGCCTAAAACCTTCTAGAGATGTGTTGTTCGCTTCGAAATTGAGTCCGTTACGTTGGTTGCAATTCATACAGCGAGTGCAGAGATGGCAGTACCAATTTCGTACAATTCCCTAGAATCCTCCAACTTCTAGCTCATAATGCGTGCAGCAAGTGCAGAAAATAAAAGCATGGGCAGTCAATGCGCATATTACGCGCATGCGTATTTGTCGCTTTACATGTGCTTCGGTGGTAAAGAATACATTACCAGGGATGGTAAAGTTGTTGGTATGGCAAAGTATTCGAAAATAAGAATTGCTTTTGTTCGAGAAAATATTTGAATATATTAAATTGTGAGAAACGAGAAACTACATTTGAATATTTTTGGAAAGTTGGGAGATATTCAAAGGATTAGAAAACATATTTTCGTACAAGTTACTCGTAGAATTTTACAATCCTACTAATATAATAAATGCGAAAGTGTGGTTGGATATTTTTTACTCAATCACGTCGCAACTACACAACAGATCTTTCTGAAATTTTGTATACACGTAGAGTCTGACACCGGAAATAACATATATGATACTTTCCATCACGTTTTTTTTTTAAACGAACCGGTCAAATTGTGCATAATTCTCTCTAGAATATCTGGGGTAGCATATCTATAGTCACAGCCGACTCTACTACACAGGGATATATCTATATATACATATATATATATAGATATATATCCTATGTCGAAACCTGACTCCCGCGGCGTTGCTGTTTTGCTTTCAGCACGGCTAGTAGTAGAGTTGGCTGTGCTATAGTTTATATTTCTGTCACTTTGAGAGATAAATACGCATGCGCGCATGAACTGCACGCTTCATGCGCTACAGGTGGGAGAATTCTAGGGAATCGTATGCGCCACCAACGCAACCAATGCACGCAAAACGGAACGGTTTTCTCTGCAGTCTACGCGCATAATGCGTGAATTGGAACACAGCCTATAGTATTCGCATGCAACGAACAAGCGAGTCAGAAAGAACTATATTTTTCCAACACTTTAATTGTTGAAACCTTAAAATAACTAATATTTCTATTTACGACATTTGCGACAAATGACATATCAAATATACATTTGCGACACGTCGTAAATGCACTTACGACGGGGCGTAAAATACCAACCCACCACTGCCCAGCACTGGGTCTTAGGACCCCACAAACCCGGGACAGAAAAATGCATTGAATACTAGATCTACCATATACCTCGTCTGTGTTTAGAACCACTTAAAACCAACCGCTTAAAGCGTGACTGAACGTGACAAAAATACGGAAAGAAAATCTATCTTACTTGAAAGATATCATTTATTCTGCAAAGAACAGCAAAGAAGCTGAACTGTTCGTGTTATGTATATAAAGACTATAACTTGGAGTGGTTCCCATAAATCATTGGCTAACCTTTTTCTGAATAAGGGATATCGTCTTATTGGCAAACAATAATACCCGTAAACGTACAAGTCATCAAATTATTGATGAAGGGAGATACTTGTGCATTGGCTTATGAAATTTTGATAGATAATATTGACAAGAAGGGAAGAGAAATTGAATTTTTATAACTTTGAATTAAAGAATATCATAAATGTTTTAATATACCAATATAGTTAACAATGTCATATTATTGCGAAGTATGTTCATTGGACTTCGTTTGCAAAGGTTCCCTGAAAGGCCATGTTAGTGGCAAAAAGCATATTAAGAGACTTGAATATATTCAACTTATGGAAAGATCAGTGGTTGTATCACCATTACCAAAGTCTATTTGTCAGTTTGCGCTTTTTGATTTCTTTCAACAATATGGTACAATTCGATGGCATCGGTTAGGTCCAAAGTTTCTTATTATGGAGTTCAATGACAGGTAACAATATGTAAATACAAACCTACTTGACATGTTTATTGGCATTAAGTAATTTAAACACAAAATTTGTTTTACATCAATTATTTTTGGAATTTTTACAGTAACAGATATATTTATAATTATAATCTGCAAATTTATAAGTATAATATCATATAACTATGATTGTAATCGTTGTTTATGTTTGGAACATTCATGTAACCTTTTCATATTGTAGAAAGTCGACTGAGGCATTATTAAAGAAACCTGTTTGGCTAAATAATGTAAAATTAAACATAAGAAGAAGGCGAGTAAACGAGAGTGAGTACTATTCAGGGAATTGCAGATATTTGAGTTAACTGTTTTGCTTCAAAATTCATATAATTAATGTGTTCTGTGGGTGTGCAAAAAATCAGATTGATGATCGGGATATTGTACAGTTCAATTGTAAAAGCTACAATTTTCTTTACATATCTAGTTAGATAGATCTAACCATTTTAATTTATATATACTTTAACTTCAAGATGTAGGAAAACCTGAACGAGTGAAGCAAAATGGCCCCACAGAAAATGCATGTCCAATATCTTACAATAAAATAAAACACATATTTGAGGAAAAAACTACGTTTGATAATCAGCTAGTAGCATTTTTAAATGCGGTACAACTTACCACTGCCGAAATTGAAACAAGATACGAATGTATTGTTACACAGCTAGATGAGATATTTAAACCTCTTTTTCCAAAGTGTAAATCATATAAATTTGGCTCAACTAAAACGGGACTAGGCTTTAAAGAATGTGATTTAGATATATACATGGATATTGGTAAGATTTTAAATTTTTTGTTAAATTTCATTACTTTTTGCACTGTACAAATGTTTTACATTATGTTAGTATTCCGTACTAATATCATGTGATACATTTTATTCAAGGTGAACCAATAGTTGAAACTAGAAGTCCATCAGCATGGACTATGTTCCAGATTTTTAAAAAAGTGAACAGCATCATGCACCGAATGCACCATGTTTTTTCTCACATAATATTAATTCCAAAGGCTAAAATGCCTATTATAAAATTTTGTTATACTCAAACAAATGTATTCTGTGATATTTCGTTTAAAAACAGTTTAGGTATACATAAAAGTCACCTGTTGAAGTATTACATTTCTCTCGACGATAGAGTAAGATCATTAATGATGCTTATTAAATATTGGGCCAGACATTTTAAAGTATCGGGTACAGGAAAAATGTCCAGTTTTGCTTTAATGTTATTAATTATTTTTTATCTTCAACAACCATCAGTTAATATTCTTCCTCCTTTGATAGAACTGCAGAGAACTTGTCAGCCACTAATTATAAATGGATGGCAGGTTAATTTTAATGAAAATGTAGCATTACCACCTATTACGAATACGAATAGTATTTCACAACTTCTTCACGGTTTTTTTTCTTTCTACGCAACTTTTGAATTTAAATCATTTGTAATCTGTCCATTAGATGGAATGGCACACAACAAAGCAGAATTTAAAGATACTGATAATCTGCCGCAATGTATGGATAGGTATAAAGTATGTGTACAGACTGATGAGAATCTTAAATTAAATCTTAACAGACCGATGTGTGTCCAAGATCCTGTAGAACTGTGTTATAATGTCACGGCAATTACACAGCTTACTCGATTAAACTCTTTTGTCCAATATTGTGCGATTGGCGCTGAAATTTGCGCAACGTCCAGTCAAAATGACTACAAAGATTTACTGAAAACTTTATTTACCACACTAGTGAAAACTAAAACTACAAAAGATACATTCGTAGTTATAATTCCTGGAAAGGACTTTGTGCGTGTTAATGAATCAAATGATATGGAAACATGTACAGATGTCATAGAAAAAGGAAAATTTTCAAAGAGTGATTGGTATTTTACTGTTTTCAATATAGTCAGAGATATTTTGGAAAAAGTTTTCAAATTACAGGTTGAAATTGTTAGTGATAATGTGGCAGAAAAACAGCAAAAGCTTGAAATGTTATCAGATGTTCACACAGAAAAACATCAATTCATCATACTTTCTTGTACTGGAAGCCATCGTGTATGGTATAAAAGAAAACTTAGCAACATGGTTTTTGACCCCTGTTTGAGTTGTTTAGAAAAAGAGGCCCTTATGTCAGATAAAACAATAGAAAACTATGATAATGGGAGTTCACCACAAAAAGTAAATTTAGAATTCATGTGTGAATTTCAGAAGACAATACACCCGCCAAAAGTCACTCTAGTTATAAGTAATGAAAATAGTGATCATGGTGTTTTTCGAGATTTTGCGCCTTTTGCTAGGTCTAAGTTATATCAAATAACACAACGAACATTGACACATATGCAACAATTCAATAAGCGTTACTAAATTATATGTGTATAATGTGAAAATACATTAATTTTTAGAAATAGTGGACAATTCAGAGCATTAACCCTATGAAAGTATGATTTCTTTTAAAATATATTGTAGCAGTACAGTCTATTACAAATTTTTATTTAAATATACATACTACTCCTAATGATATTGATTAAGCATAAATGTAAATAAATTATGTATTATATTTATGAATGAATGAATATTTTATTTTCCCCCGTTAACAAGAGATGGCATTTCAGGGCACAGCCCTATATAGCCCAATGAACATTAATCAGTTACATTTTCTATACACCTTATCACTACTGTTTAAGGGGGTAGACACGGGTAATGCAGCGCGCTGTATACCGACACAATCTGGCCCGAAACATGGGTCTGGGATATTACGTTGTTTGTCCTTATATGAGCAGATTTTGGGCTGGGCAAGGTCTCATTCGAAAGACGAAGGTTCAGTGCAGCGCGCTCTGGTCATGGTTCGACGAGATTGTGTTGATATCTAATAATATGAGTGTTGAAAGTAGAGCAAAATTCGACAAAATACAACCGCAAGAATACAAGTATTTTTAGGTCACTAAAAGAGTTTTGTGACTCAAACGATGACCAGAGCGCGCTGCACTGAACCTTCCTCTTTCGAATGAGACCTCGCCCAGCCCAAAATCTCCTCATATAAGGACAAACAATGTAATTTCCCAGACCCATATTTCGGGCCAGATTGTGTCGGTATGCAGCGCGCTGCATTACCCGTGTCACGTGGCGTGTTTACCTAATTAAGTATTTTTAGGTCACTAAAAGAGTTTTGTGACTGAAACGGTGAGCAGAGCGCTCCGCATTGAATCTCCCTCTTTCGAATGAGACCTCGCCCAGCCCAAAATCTGCTCATATAAGGACGAAAAACGAAAAATCACAAACCCATGTTTCAGGTTAGATTGTCGGTATTGCAGTACGGTGCATCGCCCGTGTCACGTGACGTGTCTACCCCCTTAACACTAAGCATATAAAAATACACAAAAATACATATAAAATACATATCACTATATCAATAAAACATATTCGCAACCAACCCGTCACGTTTTCTTATGGCCTAGTCATTAATATCTGATATCACTTCCCTTATCAATCTCGTTACATCTCCACTATCACACCATTGCTCGCATATAAAGCTTACAATTAAAATCTCATACAAACACCCATACTTTACCCAATTACCTAAGGTACTTGTGTTTCTCGTAATATAAATTCCATACTCTATATACTACGTTTGATTTTATTCAAATATCCAATAATCAGTCTTCCTATTGCTGGCTCTTTTCCATTGATTCTTTCTATGATATCCTCTCCTTCCTTCACCGCTCTCTTAACTAAATTAGTTTTAAATACCCCTCTTTCATTCTCATATGTTTTACAAACCCAGACTAAATGATTAATATCTTCAATCCCCTCACCGCAATCGCAGTTCGGATCATCTATCAGTCCTTTTCTATGTAACGATTCAGCCAAATTATAATGATTCGCTCTGATCCTGTTTAATGTCGTGACAGACCCTCTTTCCAAGTTGCTAATCTCATGGAACCACGGTTTCCTTTTACCTACATTATTAATTTTTAAACTGTAGTATTTTTTCCCCTTAACGTTTCCTTCCCTTTCCATTTTTCGATGAAAACTTTCCCAAAACCCTTCTAACTTTGACACTCTTACATCCTCTAGATGAATTTTCGTTTGCTTATCCGGCGTACCACCGGTCATCTCTTTAGCCTTTTTATCTGCTCTTTCGTTACCCGGTATACCTTTATGTGCAGGTATCCAGACGATTCTAATTCTTCCTATTGTGACCAGTGTCCACAGGAAAAGGCCCCGTAGCTAGCTACTACGCTCCGTTACGCATGCGCGAGAATGCGCGATGACGTCAAACCAATCAACGCGAAGATGGTAAACGAAACGGCGCTACCGTCAACTGAAGCCAAGCAACGTGATTGGCTTGGCTAGCTTAGCTTCAGTTGACGGTAGCGCCGTTTCGTTTACCATCTTCGCGTTGATTGGTTTGACGTCATCGCGCATTCTCGCGCATGCGTAACGGAGCGTAGTAGCTAGCTACGGGGCCTTTTCCTGTGGACACTGATTGTGACTATCTCCCCATTATTGCTTTCCCTATGCTCCACTTCCCGTTCCAATAGGCTTGTTCTAATTTTCTCTATCCTGATATTTCTAATCTCTTTACCCTTTCTTCCCCTTTCAGTATTCTCGTACCCTTTTAGGCCTTGTAAAACACTCATAGAATCTGTTAATATTAATACGTCTCTTTCCCTATATTTTGCATTCGCTATATTGGGTGCGTTCAGCCGATACGACCGGTGAGTAACCGGTGAGTGATTTCACTAGATTTTACTCGCGTCGACCAATGAACGAGCAAGTTCAGAGTAAAATCTAGTGAGATCACTCACCGGTTACTCACCGGTCGTATCGGCTGAACGCACCCATTAATAGCTTTTTCTATGGCAACAGCCTCTGTTGTGTATATAGATGCCTTGTTGTTGATACTTATCCCTATCTCCGACCAAGTGTTTTCCAGATTATCTTTTATTATTATTCGTATTATATTTATTCTAATTTTATTATAAAATTGCCCTTAATATCATATATAATTTAAATGCTTCTCCATGACATTAAAAATATGAAAACCAATTAATGTGATACAATATATGTATATGAATTCTTCAGTTCATGAATATTGTTCACAATATTATATTCGCATCAGCATTATATTGTCAGTGTATTCTGTTAGATGCGAAATCAGAAATTCAAACGAATCTACTGCACGTGTCGCTGTGGTCCGCGCCACAAAATTAAACTTTGTTCCATATCCCAGATAGCACACCTCGTCTTAGAGACGACTAGTTTATGTCTATTTTTAGGTCTGAACGTCTTGATTTGTAACAAGACGTTTTTAAAACGTCTTTAAGACGCCTTTTGGACGTCTTTAAGACTTTACAAGACGTTGTGCTATCTGGGATGAGATTTGCCAACCACCACCGGCCACTGACCAGTTTTCGTTAGCTTCACGCAGTTGACGCCAATTGACGCCTACCTTCACTAAGCTGGTTACACACGCAATTGCAAACTTGAGCGTTTACGTTGTTGCGATTCCCGTCTAGCGGTGTGCATAAACTTTTGACGCGCGAAATTCAAGATTATAAATTAAGGCTGCCGTCAAAGAGGAGATATAATAACGGCCGATTTCTTTACCTCCGGTAATCTTCGGATTAGAGTTATGTACTACATAACTGACACATGTCTGTTTCTTTACCTCTGATTAACGGTCGATCTCTTCACCTCCGGTAATCTTCGGGTTAGAGTTATGTTCTACATAACTGATACATGCCTGTTTCTTCACCTCTGCTCAATCGGGATCTGCCAGTTAATCTCCAAGTCAATTTTACCGGACTGGCAATTAACTCATGCTTGCAGTAGTGGGGGAAATATGAAATGTGAAGCAGAGAACAGAATTATGCTTGTATATATAGACTGTTCTGAACGCTCCTGTATACGATTTTACTTCCCACACAGCACACAGGCGCCTTAAAGGCGCTTTTCAGGCGCATGGTCCCAGGCGCTCGAGGCGCCTTAGAGGCGCCGCGAGCGCCTCACCAGCGTCCAATATGCGCCTTCGGAGCGCCTGATGTTACAAAACGGGACGCCTTAAAGGCGCCTTTAAAGCGCCTGAATTAGGACTGCCAGGCGTTTCAAAGGCGCCTGAAATGGGCGCCTAAAAGGCGCCTGGAACAGGCTTTTTAAAGGCGCCTGGAACAGGCGTGTTAACGGCGCCTGGAACGGGCCTGGATTAGGATTGACAGGCGTCTTAATTATAGATAAATTAGGTCAAATGCAGCTCTTTAAAAATTGCCATTACGGCGTATGTAAGATGGTTATCGATACTGATTAATTTTAATCTAAATTTAATGAAACAAAGGGTTATTAAAATGAAATCAGACTGGATAAAATTTCATTTTCATTTACTATATTTATTTATTTAAAATTTGTTTACAGATACTTGATAAAACAAGGAGGTTCTCAGTTGGACACATATATTTCTTTTTTTATCATTATTACTATTACATGCCATGCTTTGATATAAAATATATAATGCACAGTGTGTTTACAAATATTTAAAAGCTATACTTATACAATACTTGTGTTACATTACTTGTTCTTACTAATATATAAAAGTCATTCGTTGTCTGTTTGTTTGTCCTTCTTTCACGCCTAAACGGCTGAACGGATTTCAATGAAATTTTGAATATACATTACGTACGTCCTAGATTAGATTATAGGCTATTTATTTTTTTAGGCTTTGTTATTTTGGAAACATCGTAAATAATTCCCGGGTGAAACCGGGTAACGTGTAGGCTAGTTTGTTATACGGAGGCATATTTTATTATATATATATGTGTGTGTTATATATATATATATATATGTATATATTTCTATAACAATATGACTTTATGCACGCAATGAATACAGACTGCACTTACATAAGAAGTATAGCTAGGTGATACACATGTACGTATGCAAAGTATACAAAATGTACAGAATATACAGAATATACATATAAAGACACTTAACGTTTCAACGATGGCGCCGAATTTAACAATTTCTCTACGCGGACGATGCGGCGGTCGCGTGCCACTATTCTCTCTCCAAGCGGACGGTGGCAGTGATGTAGCCTGCAGTACTATGCCTACAATGTAGCCATTACTATGCGTACGAGGTAGTCACTGTCTGTGTTCAAAAATTATACTAGGATTGGTTATTACAATCAACATTCAATTTATTCTTATTTGTATAACAAGCGTGAGCACTTAATAGAATAAAGAAAGTAACACACTATTATTGTATAACGTAATATCGAACAATTATAATCTTCTTATAATACTTGAATCGCGAGCACACTTTCATACAACCGTTTACAAGATCCGACACGAGAAGAAGGAACGGAAAACCCGGTGTGCAGATACACGACTGACGACAGTGACGACGGCCTTATAGACGCTTCTGAAATTTTGTATAGATGGCGCCAGGGTAGTTACACGGCGCCTCCCGAGCGCCTCCCGAATGCCTCCCGAGCGCCTCCCGAATGCCTCCCGAACGCCTCCCGAGCGCCTCCCGAATGCCTCCCGAGCGCCTCCCGAATGCCTCCCGAGCGCCTCCCGAACGCCTCCCGAGCGCCTCCCGAATGCCTCCCGAATGCCTCCCGAACGCCTCCCGAGCGCCTCCCGAACGCCTTTACAACGCCTAAAAGGCGCATTTAAGGCGCATTCAAGGCGCCTTGTTACAAATCCGGACGGTCAGGCGCTCAGGCCTAAAACAGGCCTAAAACAGGCCGAAAACAGGCGCCTTCAGAACGCCGTGTGCTGTGTGGGTTTCAAATTTCGCTCTTAATTTATCTATCGATTGTATACATTTCCGTGGCTATGTTCAAGCGATAGCGTAACAATTTACAATACCATGAAGTTGTGGCTTTATCGTTTTTGCGGCGTTGTCGCGTCAAACCTTTCAGTCACTTAATCATAGGATCCAATAGCGCGAAGAAACACGCGCGACAGTTAACTACCACCTAAAATTTAACTAGCGACTGACTGATCGGAACTTTAGTCGGAGGTGAAGAAATCGGCCGTATGTCGACTGTCGCTACCTCTATCATCCAACCTAACCTGAAACTTTTTTCATTAATATCTCATCAAGTCTGCAATATTTTCTAAATTTAAAGGCATTTTTCTTATGTAAACCGCATATAAGCTTTCGAATAGGACCAATTTCAATAAAATCGGTCCACGTATGATAGAGATATCGTAATATCGTCTCATGGAATTGTCGGAAATGGTATAGGATTTTTCTTCTTCTGATTCTTCTTCGTCAAGCCAAATTTTCGTCAACATAATACATATACGCGTTACACGCGCACCTTCAGTTTCGCACACCTGTTTCGTTCGTCGACTCACGGGATCATTCCGCAGGGTATATACTGTTATACCCTTATATACCTTTATAACCTTATACACTTATAACTATTATACCCTTACAACCTTATACCCATACACTCTTATATACACCCTTATACCCTTATACCCTTACTAGGGGGCTACGCCCCCCTGGCGCCTTCGGCGCCCAACCCCCCGGGGCTCGCTTCGCTCGCTTCTTCGTTACTGGTACACCTTTTGCAAAAATCACAGTTTCGTTCATCAATTGTTTTCGTTTGCTGCTTATTTTTCGAGATTTATTTGATTTATATTGTTACGTTTTGTGCTCGACATACAAAGTCTTCAAATAAACCATTCAACCCTGTAAATCAATGATCACGAGGTGAGCAAAGCGAATCCCCCTGGGCGTTGGTCGCGAAACGGGTCAGATGGTTGTAGAATTTTTAATTTGAACAGCATTCCATGAACTCAGCGTTGTTTTATGTTGTAATAATGCTTCCACAGGATGTAGCGTGAGATATAGAGGGCGCTATGTATGTGTTTCCGCCAATTGCGGAATTAAAAGAATGCCGGCAAGAAAGCGCTCGACTGAGTGGAGTGGGATACAGTAAGGCGCCGATGGTGGACACAACACTCGTTTTATTGTCACTGGTGGTTACACAGACGTCGGACAACACACGTTACAGTACACACAACCAGACGCGTTGACGAAAAGACAGATAACGGCGCGTGGGCGCGTGGCGATATTAATCGTAAAACTCTTGGAGGCGCAAAATGGGCGCAAGATCGAGATTCCCTCGGTTGTTCTCGGAACAGTTGTCCCCACGGTTCTCTAGCTTTTACTAACCGTCGCGGAGCCCCCCGTTTCGCCAGGCTCGTTAGCGGTCAAAAAACATTACAAAGGCGCCGCGGCCGACTCATCAGCTGTTGCGATGAGTCGGCGGGCATCGGTTCGAAATACACGGCGCGGCGCGTTGCTAACGGCCGCAACAGTATGCGTCTTTGCGCGGTCCTTTTTTTCCTGTTCCTTTGTTACTTCTGTAAAGCCAGACATGCAAGCACGTAGCAAGCACGTTTTTTTTCTTTCCTATATTATTTAAGTATATCCACGTTTTATATCAATTAATAAAGAATATTACAATATAAGAGGTTATGGGCCCAGTGACAGAAAGAAGATAAGTATTAAAAAATTTAATGTATAAAAGAAAGAAAGATCCATTACCAATTGAATGCTATGTTGATTCAGATTGGGCAACAGAAGTGCATGATAGAAAATCGGTTACAGGCTATCTAATAAAAATATTTGGGAACACAGTGTCATGGGTAACCAGAAAACAAAATTGTCTGGCGTTATCCAGTACTGAAGCCGAGTTGGTGGCTTTGTGTTCAGCAGTGAAAGACAGTTTAGGATTTAAGAAATTATTAATAGATATGGATTTAAAGGTACAAAGTGTAAAAGTGTTTGAAGATAATCAAGGTTGCATAGCACTGGTAAAAAACCCTGTGTGCGCGATATGTAAGAGTAACATATTGATAGATAATATATATGCGTAATTTTTTTTGGGATATATCAAGGCCTGATAGATGTAATATGAGTGTTTGGAATGGAAGGAAAGCATCGAAAGGGAAGGGAGGAGGGTGGCCCCACACACGCGGGCCATGGGGCCGCCGCGGCCGCGCGGTGGCAGCGCGCGTGTTTCGCGACGGCGGTGAAGGGACGGAAAGGGAGGGCCCCGATGCCTAGTGGGCTCTCCCCCTTAGGAGCGGCGTGCAGGCCGCTCCTTGTTGCGATCGAGGTTGGAGGGGGTCAAGATCCGACGGCCCGGGGCATTTTCCGAGGTCAGTCGGCGCCCCCGCCCGGCCTACCAGTCCGAAAAACGAGCAGGGCCGGGTACAGCCTCGATCGCGGGGTTGTGGGGCGGCTGGTGTCGGGGGGCACCGGTCGCCTTAGCAGCAGCGGCCCCGGTGGCGACGCGGGCGAGTGGTCCGTCGCGCGTCGTCGGTGTGGTAACCGGGGGAGGTCAACACTCTCCCAGGGAAGACCCCAACGAGACACGTCGGGGGTGCGGGCGGTGTCGCACTTAAGCGCGGGAGGGAGAGGCAAGCGAAAGTATCGCTAGTTTGATCTCGCATAAGTCCTCCCCCTCAGGCGCGCGACTCCGCCCCTGAGGCAGACCACCTTGGAGGTTTTAGTGGGTTCGAGCCCCACATAACCCGCGGGGGCGGGCCGAGGGTATCCGTGGGAATTTCCTCATAGACAAAAAAAAAAAAAAAAAAAAATGCTTCCACAGGATGTAGCATGAGATGTAGAGGGCGCTATGTATGCGTCTTTGCGCGGTCCTTTTTTCCTGTTCCTTTGTTACTTCTGTAAAGCCAGACATGGCGTCGCAAGTAGAGCTCTTACTACCCGCCCGCCCGGGTACTCGAGTACCCGGTGAGACCCCGGGTAGAAAAAAATTAGTCGGGGACCCGGGTACCCGTAGGATACCCGACTACCCGGGTACCCGTAGAATACTCGACTACCCGGGTACCCGTACGATACTACATTCAATTGCTTGAAGTTTATTCCGTTCATTACTGATGTTAGCCGAAAATGATCGAAAGTCGAAATTAGAGCTGTTCAAGTACCCGGAAAAAGCAAGCCGAGCCTAACTCGGCTTGAACGATCGAGCCGAGCCGAGTACCCGAATGAACCGAGCGGCTTGAAAGAACATCGCAAGGTCAAACACCACCTGTAATATAATCTAATAGTATATAGCGACGCGCGTTACGAAGAGTAGCACGTTTCAGTTTTTTCTTACGGACAACTGCATGTAGAGTCGTCGATAGTATCTAGTATGTGTGTAGGGTCGACAGTTCATTGTATGTCTATTATTGTCTATATTATATAATCCGTGTATATAATAAGTAATATGTATGTATAGCATGAATATAGTGTGTGTATAGCATGTACATACTATGCTGTATGCGTCATTATGTATGAAATATGTGTGTAATGCAACTAAATTTATTTAATTTCTTGTGATTTCATACGCTCTTTCAGAAATATTTCCCATCCTCATTCAAACGGATTACTACCGTGTTCTTACATTAATTAAATAAAAAAATTAAATTGTGTGTTTGTTGTTTAAAAATTATTCGTCTATTTATTTATTTATGCGTAGACTGCGGAAGTTTATCCAAGTATGATATGCCGCGAATATGCAAATATGCTGAAAAAGGTAGCGGGGGGTTATATTCAACCTCTTTTATAAAACTGTAGTATACTAATAATTATACTGTAATAATTATATATTATACGTATCAAGCCGTTGTACCTACTATTGAATTACTAAACTTTTGAATATATGTGTAACTATTACGCTATTAAACTTTATAACATATGGAACTATTAAATTCTAATGGCGAGGTTCACCAAGCTAATTTGTAAACAAATTCCGTATCTATAAAAAATATGAAAAATATGCAGAATGTGCAACGTATATCCAGAATATTCAAAATGTGTAAAATCGAAAATATATTTTTAACATCCTCTTAATGACGAGACATACTTCTGTCAAAATCTCGCTTGTTTAAGTCAGTCCAATAAAAACATGCATTTACATATACTTTCGCAGTCTTTATTATAATTGTGTTAGGTTTACATAACCTATTTCCCACCTATCTGCTCGATGTACAATGTACAGACATACATTCGGGCCGCCTCGGTTCTTTCGGCCGGCTTGAAATAATTCAAGCCGCTTGAATTAATTCAAGCCGCTTGGTTCTGTTCGAGCCGCCCGCTTACTTCGGGCCGCTTGAAAAATTCAAGCTACTTGGTTCTATTCAAGCCGCTCGGTTCTTTCAAGCCGCTCGGTTCATTCGGGTACTCGGCTCGGTTTGGAAATCGAGTTTCAGCTTGGTTCGGATTTCAAGCTACCCGAATATTCAAGTACTTGAACAGCTCTAGTCGAAATATAGCTGTCAAATCGAAATTCTCAACTATCTCATCACACTTCAGTTACTCGGGTTTCACATGGATACTCGGGTAATTTTTGCCTATCCGGGTAGCCGGGTAATTTTTGTCTACCCGGGGTCTCACCGGGTACCCGAGTACCCGGGTCAAAACAATAGCTCTAGTAGCAAGCACGTTTTTTTCTTTCCTATATTATTTAAGTATATCCACGTTTTATATCAATTAATAAAGAATATTACAATATAAGATTTTAGTTTATAAATTTAACACGCCACATAAAGGCTGTGTTCCAATTCACGCATTATGCGCACAGACTGCAGAGAAAACAGTTCCGTTTCAATCTATGCGTGCATTGGTTGCGTAGGTGACGCATATGATTCCCTAGAATTCTCCCACCTCTAGTGCATGAAGCGTGCAGTTCGTGCGCGCATGCGTATTTGTCTCTCGAAGTGACAGAAAATATAACCTATAGATATGCTACACCAGATATTCTAGAGAGAATTATGCACAATTTGACCGGTTCGTTTAAAAAAAAACGTAATAGAAAGTATCATATGTTATTCCTGGTCTCAGACTCTACGTGTATACAAAATTTCAAAAAGATCTGTTGCGTAGTTGCGACGTGATTGAGTAAAAAATATCCAACCACACTTTCGGTTTTATTATATTAGTAGGATTGTAAAATTCTACGAGTAACTTGTACGAAAATGTGTGTTTTAATGTTTCCCAACTTTGAAAAAATACTCAAATGTAGTTTCTCGATTCTCACAATTTAATATATTCAAATATTTTCTCGAACAAAAGCAATTCTTATTTTCGAATACTTTGCCATACTAACAACTTTACCATTCCTGGTAATGTATTCGTTATCACAGAAACACATGTAAAGCGACAAACACGCATGCGCGTAATATGCGCATTGACTGCCCATGCTTTTATTTTCTGTACTTACTGCACGCATTATGAGCTAGAAGTTGGAGGATTCTATGGAATTTTACGAAATTGGTACTGCCATCTCTGCACTCGCTGTATGAATTGCAACCAACGTAATGGACTCAATTTCGAAGCGAATAACATATCCCTAGAAGGTTTTAGGCAGGGTCGAAACGAAAGATGAGGAAGGAAGCAAATACGTAGCGCGCATTTTTATTTCTTAAAGGGTTTTACTGCTAAGTTTTTCGAACGTGCTCTTATAATGCTAACTTTACAGCTATACTCTAATCCAGAAGACGTACGAGAGCCTGCGGTTCTATTCAATAGCTTTCAAAACCTTGAATTTACCCCGGACGCGGATAATAAATTACTTCATTTTTCCTTTCCACATCTGTTTACCAAATTACGCTGGGTAAGCAGCAGTTCGTCTTGTAAAACTCATAAAATATGGTCTTCGCTTGCAATAATTATCGCTGTTCAATAATTGAAAAAATTGGGTTGATAAAATCCAGGAACCAATAAAGCCATCAAATTTCATTAGGAGTCGATCCCCGATCCTTAGGACGAAGTAACCGATGTGGTTAGGAAGCGTGCTTCGACACCGTCCAAAAGTCTCGAATTAAATTAACCGTAATCCATCCAACTGCATAGCTATTTGTAAGTAAGTTTGAACATTCCCGCGTAACCTCACGAGCATCAGACGCATCGAAACCCGTTCCGTTTCGTTACTGCGGTTCATGCGCTGCTGGAAATGGAACGCGGTTCATGCGCGCAGCGGCTGCGCCGCGGTCTATGCGCATAATGCGTGAATCGGAACACAACCAAAGCAAAGAGTAGGTATAATAAGAGGCGTCACTCCGGGCGGAACCTTTGAAGTCCTTGCTTGACCTTGGTATTTAAATTGGTTGTCTATTTCGAGCGGGATATTCAAATCGACTAAATGTACCTTACCACATTGGCTGATTATTGCCGAAGTTTACCGCGATCATTGACGAAGCCCAGCGATCATTGCCGAATGGGCATTTAAATTGGTTGTCTTAGTGATTTCCCCAGATTATGTCTGTCCTTGTCGAGTGACGCCTCTTATTATGTCTCCTCTTTGACCAAAGTTTAATTTCGAACAGTTTACAATAAACCTGTATAAATGACGAAAAGAACAACACCAAACACATATCTGTATTATTTATAATATAGTCACTTTATAACGTTACAAAAAACGTGACATTTATAGCATTACAGAAAACGTCTCACAATCCCCCTTGTTTACACAGTGCCTTAGGAAGGCAGGGTGGATCGCCACTGGATGGCCAGGGAAGGACTGCACTCCAACAGACTTGAACGAACACTTCTTTATTCGGCGAGTGGGCTTCGTTTGTAACAAAGGCGAGCACCACAGAGAGACAGCACGAATAAACACGACTCACAAACACGCTATTTACATTGATCAAGAAATGTACAAGGCGCTGGGCGCGAGGACTTGGGAAGCCGTTTTATGGCGATTATAAAATCGTGGGTCGCTGAGCGACAAAGCGATCGGTATTTTGGAGCGTGCGAGAGCGTGTTGACAACAAGCAGGTGTTCGTGCTACTAACTACCGGATTATCCCGGACGGTGAGTCATCTTGTGTACACGCTCTCGCACGCACATTTAAATCCGCTCAACAGCTGATCGGTGAGGTTCGGCTGCAACACCCCTATCGAGAAACGGTGGTCCCGACCTCTGCAGCCTCTTAGTTGCTTGCAGCCGTACCCTGGCCCGGAAGGGTGGGAATGACGCCGTGTGGTCCCTTCCGTCCCGCGCCTCGGTATTCGCCTTCACGCCCGAGGGGGAAATCACTTCAAAAACCCTGGGCAAGGCGTGGGAAAGTGGGTCCCGTGTCTCTGCCCTCCACTTGCATCTTCGCAATGATGCACTTGTTTCTTGCGCGGCTTTCCTCTTCTTCAACGGCGCATCTTCTTCTTGGGCAGAGACGTCAGATTTGTTTGTAACAAAAAGTTGGCAAACATACAAAGTCTTTTATTAAACAAACAAACCCTGTAAATCAATGACCGCGGGGTGTGCAAAGCGATTCCACCCGTGTACTTTGGTCGCCAAAGGGGTCAGATGGTTGTAGAATATTTAATTTGAACAACATTCCATTAATCTTGGATAAATGTAGGAAAGCTGGATAACACACACATATCTTTTTGATTTCAACATAAATTTTTTCATATCATTCTCTACCATATCGACACAATACCTAACCGCGATCTTTACCGCATTCCTAACCGTGACCTTTACCGCATCTGAATGGTTTACAGTAAACCTTTACCGCACCTGAATAGTTTACAGTAACCTCGTTTTAAAGCGTTGCAAAGGTCGTGTCGACTAAAAACACTGAACTCCATGATTCTTTGGTTGGTAAACTTGTCGAAGAACTGGGACCTCGCCGATTCCGATGAGCTTCAGATATGTTGTCAAGGTCATTATTCTGAACAACATTTCCCTTTAAACTTTTTGGCGGTCGCTCTTAGTTTCAGAGATATTGAGGAAAAACTTTTGCTACAACTACATCGAATTTTGCATATATATGTACGTCACCGTGGCAGCGTATGCGTCAGTGCGGGTGGGTGGCTACCCAGATAAGGTCGCCAGGCTCGTACTCTGGTCCCTTGCGTTGTCGTTGGTCTGCATACTGCTTTTGTCGGTCTTGTCGGTCTTCCTGAGTTTGCTGCGCCACTCGCAAGGTGTCGACGAGGGCGAGTAGTTTCGGGGTGACCTCTGGCAGGAAGTTCTCTCCCGCGATAAGTGCCCTCAGGTCACAAGTCGTGTCGTCTGGTGTCCGCAGCTCTCGTCCGAAGGTGAGGTGGGCCGCCGTATATCCGGTTGACTCGCATTTTGCCGAATTCATGGCAAAACGAATGGCGGGGAGCTGCTCGCCCCAGGTAGTGTGATCATTCCGGACGTAAATCCCAAGTTGTGCTTTGAGGTCTCGGTTCTTCCTCTCCACTGGGTTCGCCTCCGGATGGTAGACAGGGGTGAACGTCTGCTGAATCCCAAGGCAATGAGCGACTTGCTGCATTACCCCGCTGATGAATTGCGTGCCGTTGTCGCTGATGATTCGACGAGGTAACCCAAACCGTAGCAGTACCTCGTTGATCAGGACCTCCGCACATGTCTCTGCTGTTGCCTGTTATAGTGGAAATATTTCCACCCATCGAGAAGCGGTGTCCTTGACTATCAATATCCAGTGGTTGTCCCTCTTCGTAGCAGGTAGAGGGCCAAAAAGGTCGATGACCAGTACTTCGAATCATCGCTGCATCACAGGTGTTTGAAGGAGTCCTGCTGGCTTGAGGTTACTAGCATTGTAACGTTGACATTCGATACAGGAGCGAACGTATTCGCCGATTTCCCGAGCCGTTCCGGGCCAGAAGTACCGCATCACTATCCGGTGTAGGGTGTGCTGAATCCCATAGTGCCCTGCCGTCGGATGATCGTGGTATGACCTTAAGATGTTCTTCCTCTCGTGCGTTGGTACCACCAGTTGTGCTTCTTCAGAGTCGATGTTAGGAGCGTATCGGTACAGTACGCCATCGTTCAGGAAATAGCCTCGGGTCGTCCATTTCTCCGCTGCATCATCGTCTACCGTGGATTCCAGTGCCTCGATGATCGTTGCCAGGTCATCATCTTTGCGCTGCTGTTCCCTCGTTGCCCCAGGTCCCCGGCTAGGCATATCCACTGTAACACCGCCAATATCCACTCTTTCGCTTTCTTCCCATGGTTCTGTTGGAAGTCTGGAGAGCATGTCTGCTACCACGTTGCGACGACCAGGAATATACTGGATCTTCGGGCAGTAGGGTTGTAGTAGCAATACCCACCGCGCCAATCGTCCACTTGGTGACTTCAATGTCATCAACCACTTTAAAGGTTGATGATCGGATGTAATGGTTACGTCCCTGAAGAAGAACTGCTCCGATAGCATAGCTGCTAGCGTCAGTTCGGAGGGTATAGGGCTTGGTCTCATCGGCAGTCTGCAGGATTGGTGCGTCGGTGAGGGCCTCTTTTAGGTTGCCGAACGCTCGCTGCTGTTGCGGCGACCATTCCCATGTAGTCTTCTTCCGTGTTAACCGGGTGAGTGGTTCCGCGATGCTGGTAAAGTTTGGCACGAATCGGCGGTACCAGGAAGAAGTCTGTAAGAAAGATATTAGTTGCTTCAGGTTTTCTGGTGCTTTCATCTCTCGTATGGCTTTCGTTTTGTCGAGATCTGGTTGAATTCCTTGGGAGGTAAGGATGTGCCCCAAATACTTGATGTTTTGGCAGCAGAAACGGCATTTCTCTCGGTTCATCCGCAGTCCGAACTTTCGAAGTCTGTTCAATACAGCCTTCAGGTCGTCTAGGTGTTTGTTGAAGGTTGATGATAGAACCAACAAGTCGTCTAAGTAGACCAAGACGTTTCGGGATCCTAGGCCTGACTTTAATCGGTCGATCAGGCGCGGGAAGGTGGCCGGGGCATTCTTTAGCCCAAACGGCATGCGATTGAACCTGTAGATTCCAAAAGGAGTGGTGAAGGCTGTCTTGTCCCGATCTTCCGGCCATATACCTATCTGCCAGTATCCTGACTGTAGATCCAGGGCAGACATGTAGCTGGTTTTCTTGACTGCATGAAGCAAGTCATCGATCCTAGGCAGTGGGTACGAATCACTGATCGTTATGTCATTCAGGCGTCGATAATCGATACACACGCGAATGCTCCCGTTCTTCTTTGGTACCAGGACTACGGGTGCGGCCCAGAGTGATTCGCACTCTTCAATGATGCCGTAGTCCAGCATCTTCTTCAACTCCTTCTGCAGCATCTCCCTCTTCGCAGGTGTAATTCGATAAGGTGGTACTGCGACTGGTGCCTGATCCCCCGTATTTATTCAATGTATCGCCTCGGCCGTCGGTGGACCATCTGCTAGGAAGAGGTTGTTCGTTTTCAGAAGCCTTTTGAGCGTTTCCGTTTCTTGCGGTGTTGTGCCCACAGCCTCATCCTCTCTTAGCTCCTCTACGGGACTGGATTGGAACTGGTCGTGGTTCAGGGCCTGCTCGTTGGGCGCTATTTTGTAGCCTTTGGGTTTGACACGAATATGGAAATTTTTGGACAGACAAGGTTTATTCAGATTAGGTAGGAATACATGGTTTGGTTGATAGGTAGGGGCTACAAATTTCGGAAATCAGACATTGCGTCTCGCTGTGTTTATACAATTTTACTAGATTCTATTGTGCAATGTTCAGACGGCACATGACTTTAATCTAATGAGGCGTCCAGGAGTTACTCTGTACTCTCCCGTTCGATTGGCGTCCAGGTATTGTCGCCGAACTCTCCATATCGAACAGGCGTCCAGGAATAATCTCCCGTACTCTCCTCTCTTTTCTAATGAGATGCTCTGTACTCTCTCGACCGATAGGCCTCCAGGTATTATCGCCGTACTCTCCATATCGGTCGAGCGTCCAAGAACAGACCCTAGTTCCTCCAGCAGGCGTCCAGGTATTATCGCCGAACTCTCCTGCCGGAGTCCCTAAGCTATCCGAGAGCGGCCGTGTGTCGTACCTCGTCCTCTCTCTCGGAACAGCGAAGAGGAAGATGCCTTTGCGGTCCTCTAATTTATACCCAATCGTTGCTATCCGCGGCCGCCGAAATCAACAAACGCCTCGTCAAGCGCGAGCCTCGCGGTTCCGCGCCCGCACGTCTCTCCCCTCGGGCGGCCTACAAGCGTGTCCGCAAAACGTCTCGACGGTCAGCGTTTTTCATCCTTCCTTTTCTGCACGCTACAACATTAGAATTACCGAGTTTAACACATACTCACATTGGTTCGCAATCACGCCTTACGCGCCCGCGAGCGGGCGCGCGCCCCCGCCCTAGTCTAGCCCCAACCAACACTAATACCGTTGGCTGTAAAACAGATTATTATAATAAAAAATTTAAAATAGCCTGTAATGTTAGTATTCTGTAATTCAATTTAAGCTGAATCTTTGTTCATGCTGCGACACCCCGCGTGCACTCGTTAGATACGCATGCTGGAGGTTGCTGCGCAGTGTTTATACAAACAGAAGACAACCGCCGACAGTGTGGTGCTGCACATGTCGAGTTTTGCAACATATCTGAAGCTCATCGAAATCGGCGAGGTCCCAGTTCTTCGACAAGTTTACCCTTTGGTTAATATTTTAAAATATAACATGAATTTAAAATTCAATTATACATGATTTTTAAAATCCAGCGATAATCCAGTAGAAAACCACAAAAATCGTGACATAATCGACCGAAAGCTAGGACCTCCGCGATGTTTTAGTTTATAAATTTAACACGCAATGAATTTTAAATTCGAACCGTTTAAACCTCGACAAATGTAGAAAAGAAAGACACCTAACAACTTTTAAATAACCTCCATTTAAAGAGTTTCACAAATCGTGACAAATTCGATTGCAACATGAATTTTAAATTCGAACAGTATTCCATAAAACCTGAATAAATAGCGAAAAAAAAGAACACCAAACACACTTCTGTATTATTAATAATATCCCCATTTTATAGCGTTAGAAAAAAACGTGTTATTTAAAGCGTTACAGAAAACGTGACACAGAAAACGTGACATAGAAAACGTGAAATAATCGGTAAAAAAACATTGAAATCGTCACATTATGATTTTATAGTTATAGGGTAGATATACCCTTATATCCTTACATCTGTATATACCTTTAAACCTTATACCCTTATAACTATTATACCCTTACAACCTTATACCCATAAACCCTTATATACACCCTTATACCCTTATACCCTTATACCCTTATACCCTTATACCCTTATACCCTTATACCCTTATACCCTTATACCCTAATATCCTTATACCCTTATACCCTTATACCCTTATATCCTTATACAGGGTCATCCGTTAAAACTGCAACCTACGCGCGTGCGAGCAGACGAAAATGAAAACAGCGCCTCACGGACGCATTCCACTACAACCATGCATCGTCCCGGCGTTCGGAGAGCTGCCAGCGACCGCTGAGCAGCAGTGATGCCCGAGTTTCGAGAATTTTGAGATGGTCTCTTTCAAATTAACGTCGCAAAGAGCTATTCAGAATTTCCCGGCCCGGGTTGTAAAATTTGGGGCCATTTTCATATAACTTTTGAACTATAAAAGATATCGGAATGCAATTTGCTCCGAAAAATGATGAAAAATTATTTCCTCTTAGTGATGGATAATTTAACATATTTTACGTTTACTTAATATTTTTTTATCAATTTTTTAACCATAATTGTTGTATAAAATTTTTGCAAACTGTTTATTTGATACTGTATTTAATGCTGTTTTTAAAATTCGTGGTGCTGATAAACAATAGGCTATTTGTTTCTGTATCATTACTTTCATAAATTGAGAAATTAAATTTTTATTCGATTACGTGGTAGTTCTACAGTCCTCAGAATCTATTGTTTTGCCTCTTTTTTTTATGATTTTATCCTTAATGCAGTGCACACCTAGATCAGACGTAAAGGGTAACTAATTGGACGTGGCTTTGATTGTAGCGGTGTTTGAATTTTTTTCTAGAATCTTTGTGTCTGAATGTTTTAGCTACTCAACGCCACGCCTATACCGGCTTCCGTTAATGTTATTTTTTGGAACGATGTGCTATTATTGTGGCTTTTACACGCAGGTGGCGAAAAATCTCCCCGTACAAGGGTCTAGCGCCGCGGTCAACCCTGTCGTAGCTAAAATTATTGAAATTGAGACGGGTACGAGATCAGTCGACATTATTTTCAAACCTCATTACAGTAATCTGGGATGCGAGTGTTAAACCGATCATAAAAGCGGAGCGCACGGCTCGATTACCTGGGCCGGGAAATTCCCAATACCTAGCTCTTTGCGACGCTAATTTGAAAGAGACCATCCTAAAATTTTCGACGCTCGGACATCACTGCTGCTTAGCGGTCGCTGGCAGTTCTCCGCTGGGCCGGTGCATGGCTGTAGTGGAATGCGTCCGTGAGGCGCTGTTGCCATTTTCGTCTGTTCGCGCGCGCGTAGTTTGTAGTTTTAACGGATGACCCTGTACTCTCATATACCCTTACACCCTTATACCCTTATATACATTTATAACTTTATACCCTTATATACTCTTATCTACACTCATACCGTTATACTGTAAGCCGAGCGACGGTGTACGGGATATGCCGATACAATGTATGTCTGTTCTGCACGTATCCGTAAAGCGTGGGCCTCGCGTCTCACGACCTTCGGCAAGCCGATTGTTGAGCTTGACCGAAACCGCGGCGCGACGGCGAGCCGGTCGACGGAGACAAAACTAGGTGACGATCGGTGGCCGACGGGGCAGTCTCCCATAGTCGCTCGCACGAGACAGTCGTGTATCTAAAACCTTTATAATATATATACTTTCTTTCATTGTTAAACCTCAATGTTCCTTACCCCTCCTATAATACCCTTATAGCCTCATACTATTATATACCCCTATACCCTTATACCCTTATACTCTTATATACCCTTGCTTTCAGTCAAATACTTGGGGTGGCCAGGCAAGGTATTCTCAGATCATCAATACCAATATACATATATATCTTCTCTCTCACGGGCTTTCAGATAATTTGTCAATTTAAAACTCTGACAAGCCACCCCAAGTATTTGACTGAAAGCACCTTTATGTACTTGAAGCTCATTTTGATTTCACATCTTTTTTTATTTTGTAATTATTAAATTCTATTTTTGGTGATATATTTGATTTTTCATGTACTTAGCGTAATTTGTTTACTTTTTTTAAGTTTTTTGTGGGGATACGATTTTACTTTTATGGAAGAAAACGCTGGTAGTTAAGAAAAATGAATAGGAATCGATTCGTAAATATCGACATTTTTGAGCATGTGGAGGATGAAGAAGACGAAGAAATTTATAAAAGAATTAGGCGACCATATGTTTGTCGTGAACCCGGGGAGGAACAAATTTGAATACTTGGTTATAACAATAACACGACTTTATTAAACAGCATATTGGGGATGACCTGACTGTACAAAGTATCAGAGCTTTCTGCCTCTCGTTCGTGAGGTTCGAAAGAACGTTGACAAACTCAAGAATACTATTGGTGGTTGCTATTGCGAGGGTGAGGAAATAGGAACTGGGATTGGTTATTGGCGAGGGTGGAAGTGGCATTACTGGAGAAAGTTACTTTCTACGTTTGACAGGCGTGTGTCAGTTATGTGGAGCATAACTCTAATCCGAAGATTACCGGAGGTGAAGAAATAAAAGCTGTTATTATATCTCCTCTTTGCTGCCGTCTCGCCGGGCCTCGAATGTGTGCGTACGCTTACACAAGTTAGGAAAAGCGTGAACCTATACGCAGTGTAAGAAACAAAACATTTCAACCGTCTTTCGTCCTGGAATTGACAAAAAGGAAGTTTTTGCGCATATAGTTGCCTCCAGTAGACATCCGTGCAGACGGGTCTGGTGCGTTTGAACATTAATAAGCACCGTACGTTGAAATAATATTGAATTTATGGACGGTATTCACAGTCGCGTCTTGATCTCAAGACCATCTCAAGCATTTGCTTTAGATGCCGCTTAGATTCATAATTGCGTCTTGAGGTCGTGTCTTGAGCATTTCCTTGAGGAAAATCTTCTTCAAATAAGTAAATCCTTGTATGACGTCACATGTTCTCAAGACCATCTCAAGCATTTGCTTAAGATGCCGCCTAGATTCATAGTTGCGTCTTGAACAGGGATTGTAACCCGCGCCGTACCCTAACCCGAAGCCGGTTAACCAAGGAAGGTTACTGTAACCCATACTAACCGCGAGAGAACGGTTTCTAAATTCTAGAAAGAGCCGGTTAAAGGTGGGATCTCCTACCCGCGATTGGTCGCTACGATTGGTCGCAGTATACTGGTGCAATGAGAAAACATGTATCCGTTCTCCTACATGCGACTGCGATCGTCGGGTATGCGCCAGACGTAGGAGCCTGACGCGAGTCTGCTTGAGTACCAGCCTAAAGGTGGGATCTCCTACCCGCGATTGGTCGCTGCGATTGGTCGCAGCGACTGGTCGCAGTATACTGGTGCAATGGGAAAACATGTATCCGTTCTCCTACATGCGACTGCGATCGTCGGGTATGCGCCAGACGTAGGAGCCTGACGCGAGTCTGTTTGAGTACCAGCCTAGGCTACTCGAGAGACAACACAATGCGAGGAGGTCTGTTTCCCATTATGCTAGGCTAGGCACTGCGACCACCAGTCGCTATACTCCTCCCGGAGGGAGTCTAGCGACCTGTCGCACTGCGACCCATTGCCACAGTGTGAAAGAATCCCGAGAAATAAGGAAAGAAGTCAGAATTCAAAAGATATGTATTTTTATGTTACCTGTAGACTAGTAAAATGAGTACCTAAAAACGGTTAAAATATCATGACGCCTACTTCTGATCTGTGTGTAAACACGTGTCTGTGATTGTATGTATTTTTCGTGCAGAATTTTAAATCGAGTCTTTTAATTTTTCGTAATATAAAAGAAAACAATTTTTGGAGCCCCAAAATAAGTAGTGTCGATTCTGTTAAGTAATAGCAAATAATTAGTTACATACAGTTTTCTTCCATAAGAAACCGATTGAAAAATTGTCAGCAATCATCCCTTTTTTAGTTCCACTTCCGGGAACTTCTGAACAAATTTTTTGTTTGTTTTCTAATCAACATAATCTAGAGCTTGCTACTGCGGAAAAAGCATTCGCGAATATTTTTCAGTTATGGATTAAATACGTGTATTCTATGTCGCACAGTGGGGGTAAATCCCCAAAAATGGGAAAAAATGCAACATCCTGTATTTTGCAATTTAAAAATGCTGAATATTATTAAGGAAATTGGTACTAAAAGTGTTAATATATAAGTTTGACGTTATTTCAGAAAATCGTCATTAATTAGCGTCAATACTTCCAATAAAACTACAAGAATTTGATAAATATGCCATGGAAAGTGCAGTGTTCCTATCGACACACGCGCGAAGTTCCATGATGTAGCAGCGACAGTACGCCTCGCGGAGAGCCACAGGAAGAAAAGGGGTGGTCCACTGACTGCGCGTGATGAGGCCTGCTTCGTCCCACACAGCACAACGTCCGGCAAAGTCCCTGGGACGTCTATAGACGTCTGCAGACGTCCCAGGTACGTCTTGTTACTGATTAAAGACGGTCTTTACGTCCTGATCAGTAACAAGACGTACCTGGGACGTTCCTGGGACCGTCTGTAGACGTCCTTGGGACGTTGTGCTGTGTGGGGTCCTCAGGACAAATTCGAGACCGATCTCGTATCTCTCGAATATAAACACGCGTTAGAATATTAAAACAAACGCACGCGCTGACGTATTAAGAGGTGAGAGATGGTGGGCCATTGGGAGGATAGAATATTTTGAGCTACAATTTTTTCTATAATTTTGAAAATCTTCATTTCTGGCTTCTTTTTGGGTTTTTACCTTTTTTAGGAGCTCATATTATTAGCTTACAAGAAATATTCGGGTCAAGCATGAATAACAGCGACGCTGAGCCTCGCCCATTCTGTACTTTGCGTGTCTACCTCCACTGCATTGTATCAAATATTATAAAAGAATAAACACGATTTATTATTATTATTATTATTATAAATATATAAAAATACATAATCCTCCCACAACTTTTGAATTCTGATTCGTTTCCTTGTTTCTTGGGATTCTACCCCACTGTGGCAGTGGACTTGGTCGCAGGTAGGAGTGTGCGGATCGTCTCGAGGCTCGGGTTCCTGGCCCCGAGGGACGGTCGGAAAATTTCGGGCGGAGTCCCGATACTTTCGTATTGCTCGAGATCCCGACAGTTTCGGGATCCCGAGACTCGATTCGGGCTACAAGCAAAGAATAGACAACCAGTTTAAATGACAAGGTCAAGTAAAGACTTCAAAGGTTCCGCTCATTTTTAAAATATTCGCCTTTCTGTATATTGTTGTTACTATGAAACATCCAGGAAATATTCCTTTTTGTATGCTTATAGTTGTTCGTACGTTTTCTATTTTAAATCTGAACCTATCCCGAAAAAGATAATACCCTATATATCCCCATTACATAAAGTACTAAGTATGAAGTATATATTATTAAGATTATAAAATATTGTCGATATAAAAATAATCTTCTTCCCAAGTTCTGAACATGGTATTTATTTAAGTACGTATATGGACATAAATAAATACCATGTTCAGAACTTGGGAAGAAGACTATTTTTATATCGACAATATTTTAAAATCTTAATAAAATATACTGCATACTTAGTACTTTATGTAAAGGGGATATATGGGGTATTATCTTCTTCGGGATAGGTTCAGATTTAAAATAGAAAACGTACGAACAACTATAAGCATACAGAAAGAAATATTTCCTTGATGTTTCATAGTAACAACAATATACAGAAAGGCGAATATTTTATTATTTCAAATTAACGTGTAAGAAACATCATTTTTCTATGTTCTCGGGTAATAATTTTGATCTATTATTACTGGTAACGATATCGTCCGATCGCGTCCGAGTTTTACCGAGCCGACCTGAAATCAAATTGCCCGCTCATGGCGGCTATGTTTGTAGCCCGAATCGAGTCTCGGGACCCCGCCCGATCTCGCCCGAAAGTTTCCGGCCCGTCCTGAGCACACCCCTGGTCGCAGGCAAGGAGATTCAGCTTAGGGCCAGTCGTTGGGTCAAATCGCTGCGACCAATCGCAGCGACCAATCGCGGGTAGGAGATCCCACCTTAACCCGCTCGTAGCGGGTTACTAGTAACATAACACAGTCTAGTCTAGACAGACACTTAAGGGGGTACATACTCCCAGATAGCACAACGTCTGGTAAAGCCTTAAAGACGTCCAAAAGGCGTCTTAAAGACGTTGTAAAGACGTCTTGTTACAAATCAAGACGTTCAGACCTAAAATAGACATAAACTAGACGTCTCTAAGACGAGGTGTGCTATCTGGGCTCTGGTCATCCGGCCAAAAAACTGAGCAATATTTACGATTTTTTTACTGAATGAATAACAAATATAATCGTGCAAAACTTTTTACATAATATTCATCTACTTGAAGAGTATACAAAACAAATTTTTCGGTAACTTTTTATGCAAAAATCAAATGAATACAAAATGTTTAAAATATACGAGTACATTAAATGCATGCAGGATTGATTACATTTAGAGGGTTGTTAGAAACGGAATTTGTACTTTATCTCTTGAACTTCAAGAATTATTTTATTTTATCCCAAGAATCCTTGACAATAGTCATATGTTACTATTGTTCTAGCAACAAAGTCAAAACAAGCACAATAAATATACAACGAACAAACATAAGCTAAGGATAATTGGGTAAAAAATATAAACATACATAATATATACAACGTAGTAAACATAAATATTATACACACAGTCACACACACACATTCATATGTATCAAACTATTCAATTACATTTGTTCGAACAACCATAATATCATCTAAAATATGAGTATTTAATCTCGATCTCTGATCATTTAATATGAATTTTAGTCCTGAAAATAACCTTTCCACGGACACCTGACTCGCTGGAGCTGCGTGTACAATTTTTGCAAGTATACGCAGTTCGGAAAAACTATGTTTCTCCCAATATTCTAAAATATTCTGTTCCTTAGATACTCTTGAACTTTGTGAGAAAGCATTTAATTGCGCAGCAATACTAAAACTTGTTTGTGACGAATTTTGTTGTTCTGCGTCTCTTTCTAATAACATTTTTTCAAAATCATCAGTTGATGAAATTGAAGAATTGTCTGTATGTATTTCATTTATTTGTATGGAATTCAAGGTCTCGTAACGCTTCCAAGTATTCATTAAATGTTGAATAGCAGTATTTTTTTCAGTTGTCGATAATAAATTTTTATATCGTGGATCTAAAAATACTGAAGCCAATAAACATGGGTTGTTAATAATTTCCTGCTCGCGCTTTTGTATCGCATCTAGTAAGCGTGTGGCAAAAGTATTTTCTAGTTTTCCTAAGCTTAATTTACATTGTATCCACACAGCATAAAAATCTCCCATTAATAGCTGCTCGTACTGCATTTTTTTTGTTGCTATTTTTGTTGGTTCCAGAACAGTTAATAATTCGTTAATAATACGCCATTTGTTTTCTAATAGTACTGCATCTTTCATCTCAGAACGACAAAAATCTTTCAATTCATATAATCTTTCCAACATATTATATGTGGAATTCCATCTAGTAGCGCAATCTAAAATGGGTCTACGAAGGTTCAAATTCCTTAAAACAATTCCTAAGTTGGCACAGCGGAGTTTTCGTACCAGCTCGCGTATTTTGTGCAATAACCCTTGTATGTTGAAAGCTTGTATCGCATCGTAAATAGCAAGTTGTAGCGTGTGTGCAACACATCGTACACCTATTAACTCTGAACTATTAGCGCCTGGGGGAAATAATTGTTCGCCTTGTAAATAAAATTCGTCGCGGTATTCACTAAGAGGAATTTCGTCCATCTCGCTATGGTCATTACTATCATCATAATTTGTTTGCTCTTCTCTAAGAAGACGAATCATTTTTAGCATATTTGCCCCATTATCCGTCGTAATGGAATAAATTCTGTCTGCTGTTAGATTATATTCCTTTAATACATTAAGGACTGAGTCTTTTAAATTATCACTAGTGTGCCTATCAAATACTTCTTTTAGAGCTAGAGTCCTTACAATTATTTTTTCGTTTGCAATATATTGGGCATTAATACCTATAAACGATCTAAACTGACGGGTTACCCCATCAATTTTTAAACAAATTAGTTTATTTGCCATTTCAAATTTCATATCATCCCTAACGGTACGTGCCTTAGTTGTAATCGCCTCGCGAACAATGAATTTATTAACTGTTGGAGATGGCTCTAGTACCTGCAGTGCAAAATTCAGTATTTTCCGGAAACCTGAATCATCCAAAATACTTAGGGGCCGACCGTTTACAGTGGTTAATTCCACGCAAGCATCGAGAATAAAGCTTGTTGTAATCGCTGTTGACGTGGAAGCTGATGAACTTGACGAAGTGTCAATTCTGTTGGAAACGAGAGTCTATAAAGCTGATTCGTTGTTTCCAACAATGGGTTATGAACCGGAGGACCGGACTGGCTGAGCGCTAACGGTGGAACGAGCGGGCTCGTTCAGCACTTCCGGGTTGTTGGCTTTCCTCAGACAGAACATTCTGGACGAGCTAACACAACAGACGCGCTAACGGAGATTTTTTCATTTTTTGTATCAGTCCAGAGAGAAACGTTGTTTAAGTTGCAAGTTATTTTGTACTAACAAATCAGTAATTAAAGCTATACGTTGTATTTCTTACATTCAAAACTGAGTGTGCATAATTTGAAGATCCCCTTCAGAAAACCTCGGCCTCGCAACAGGTTATGGGCCCAGGTTAGGAAGCCACGTGTTTCGGTTTTCTGAAGGTGAGAGTAAAAAATCAATAAATACGTGCGAAAGTAAAAAAGAGGAAAAGGAAATCGAATTTTTTGAAGTGAGTGATAACCATTTCAAAAGAGATGGCTCAGTCGTTAAACGATGATATAAAAGCTATAGATACCCACAGAGCACCAGAACATTGCAGCAACGTCTCTGCAATATTGCGGTGCAAGATTGCAATATTGCACTATAACATTGCAGAGACGTTGCAGGTTCAGTCCTATATCCGCCTTCGCAATATTGCAGGTGTGTATTTTTGTAATGTTGCGGCAGCATTGCAAACATGTAGACCTGCAACGTTCTGGCAATGATTCTACAACGAAACGGCAAAATTGTGGCAATGATCCTGCAACTCTTCGGAAATATTACGATGCAAGATTGCAATGTTGCACTATAACATTGCAGACACGTTGCAGGTTCAGTCCTATGTCCGCCTTCGCAATATTGCAGGTGTGTATTTTTGCAATGTTGCGGCAGCATTGCAAACATGTAGACCTGCAACGTTCCGGCAATGATTCTGCAACGAAACGGCAAAATTATGGCAATGATCCTGCAACTCTTCGGAGAATATTGCGGTGTGAGTATGCAATGTTGCACCGTATCATTGCAGGGAAGTTGCAGGTTCACTCCTATGTCCGCCTTAGCAATATTGATGGAGTATAATCCCGCAACGTTTCGGAAATTTTACAGCAATGGTCTCACCGCAACGTTTTGGGCAGTGAGGGACGCGGGAATCGTAGTAGTATAACGCCCGTGTGTCTTTTTCTCATAGAAAATATCTTTACCCCAGGGGGATTCGAACCGAGGACCTGTAGCATCGTAGACGAACACTTTACCGCCGCAGCTACAACCGTTGATGGATAAGATTGCTTACGTATTCGAACTTATACTCCTACCGTGCAAAACTTTAAACTCATATTATTCAAAAACGAAGGTGCATTTGAAAAACCTATTAGGGATTTTTAACACTGTAGGTGCGGACTCTAACTATAATCCGGTGTCATTTTAGGTTAGGTTGGAAAGTAGTCTTTAGACTAAACCTTTGCATTTGTCTTTTCATATCTCTTTTCTCCTGCTTGATTGTATATACGTGTTTGTGCAATAAAGACGTTTAATAATAATAATAATTTCACACATTAAAGTATATAGTATCTACTCTATCTAAACAAATTAAATTCATTTTCAAATCTCTTCTATAATTTAAATTCATGTACAAACAACTCTCATAATAACACTTTTTTCATACCTTCAACGGCCAACGAGAAATTCTAGCACATGCAGTTAAATGAAACATGTTGTAGAATCTACTCGACGTCATATTTCAAATTTCGTCAAAGTATCATAGTTGCTTCAGAATATTGCTGTACTGTTTCTACAATCTTTCCACTACAGTATTGCACGGCAATATGTAGGCAATATTGCTAGGTCGTTGCCACTGAAACATTGCACATCGATGTGCGCGCAATATTGCTGAAATATTGTAGGATCGTTGCCAGTGGAAGATTGCACGTCGATGTGCGCGCAATATTGTCGAAATATTGTAGGATCGTTGCCACTGGAACATTGCACGTCGATGAGCACGCAATATTGCAGAAATATTGTAGAATCGTTGCCAATGGAACATTGCACGACAACGTTCTTGCAATATTCCTGTAATATTGTAGGATCGTTGCCAATGGAACATTGTACGGCAATGTTCTTGCAATATTGCCGAAATATTGTAGGATCGTTGCCACTGGAACATTGCACGTCGATGAGCGCGCAATATTGCAGAAATATTGTAGGATCGTTGCCAGTGGAAGATTGCACGTCGATGTGCGCGCAATATTGTCGAAATATTGTAGGATCGTTGCCACTGGAACATTGCACGTCGATGAGCACGCAATATTGCAGAAATATTGTAGAATCGTTGCCAATGGAACATTGCACGACAACGTTCTTGCAATATTCCTGTAATATTGTAGGATCGTTGCCAATGGAACATTGTACGGCAACGTTCTTGCAATATTGCTGCAATATTGTAGGAGCATTGCCACTCCAATAATGTACGGCAATATTGCAGGCACGTTCCTACAATTTTGCAATGCAACCTGCAACAACGCAATATTGCAGCAACGTTCCTGCAATACAGCTGCAACGAAGTGTGCTGTATGGGTAAACTGGCAAAGGCTGAAGATTTCGATATGTGGAAATTCCACGTGCTGATAATAATGAAATCGGAAAATCTCTATGGACTGTTGGATGGAACTGATGAATTAAATGAAACGATGACTGCGGATCAAAAGAAGGAATGGCATCGAAGCGACGCCAAAGCCCAGAGAATCATTCTGATGTCTATTGCGAAGGAAGCAAAGCTACATGTGACGACCTGTGGCACATCCTATGAAATGTACAAAAAACTGTGTGCTGTATTCGAAAAAACCCAAGATCAGCAGAAGTGCACCGTCTTACAAGAGTTCTTTGGCTTAAAGTACAACAAACAAGACGGTCTCTCAGTACACGTGAGTAAAATCCAGAGTATTGCTTTTAAGCTCAATAATATGAAGGCTGGTGTGGACGAGGCAATGATTATGTCAAAAATACTAAACACTCTGCCAGAAGAATATAGGTATTTTAACAGTGCCTGGGAATCTACAACACCCAATGAAAGAACTCTAGATAACCTAATATCGAGACTACTAAGGGAAGAGGTTCGCATAAATGCGGAATCGAAAGGAGAACCCGAGAGTGTGGCGTTTAAAGCTACGCTAACGTGCTTCAAATGCAGGAAACCAGGTCACATTGCAAAAAACTGCAACGCAGTCAACAAAAGAACACATGGCAGAGAAGACGCAAATCAAAAAGGAACTAGTCAAGGAGAAACAAAGACTAATAGATGTAAGATATGCAAAAAGAATAACCACTTGGAAGCTGATTGCTACTTCAACAAAAATAAAACCAACAAAGATAACAAGGGAAAGCTGTCATTTCTCGTTCAACGAAACCCAGGAGTTAACTTTGTCGTCGACTCTGGGGCAACGGCACACATGGTTAATGACCCACAGTTGTTAAACAGAACTCGAACAATCAACCAAAGAATAGGAACAGCAAATAAACATGGCAAACAAATGGAAGCTAAACTATCTGGAGAGGTAGAAACAAATAACTGTACTCTTAATAATGTATTGTATGTTCCAGACCTGAGCAGAAATTTGATGTCTGTGAGTGCAATGACAGACAAAAATCTGGAAGTAAGATTCAAACAGGGAAAAGTGGAAGTATACAAAGACAACGAAGTCGTTTTAGAAGGCTTCAGGCAACAAAGTGGAATATACACGGTTGAAACCAGTAACATTCCCGAGGCCATGGTGAGTGAGAACGCACAAGATATAGAACTAATTCACAAAAAACTAGGTCACCTGAGCTTCGAAAACATAAGAAGCCTGTCAAAAATGGTCGATGGACTGAATATCGCAAGCGACAAATCTAATAAAGAAAGAGGAATTTGCGAAATATGTGTGAGGGCCAAGCAAACGAGAACAAGTTTTGGGTCGGAACGCTCAAAGGCTCAGAGACCAATAGAGCTGATCCACACTGACGTTTGTGGGCCTATACAATGTCCGACTTGGGATGGCAACAGATATTTTGTCACATTCCTGGACGACTTCACGCACTATACGGCCGTAGCCCTGATTAAAGGGAAGTATGAAGTACCCACAAAACTAAAAGAATTTGTTGCAGAAGCTGAAGCAAAGTGGAAGTCGAAGGTGACTAAGATTCGCTGTGATAATGGCTTAGAATATAATAATACGGAGCTAAAAACTTGGGCAAAAAAGAATGGAACTGTGATTGACTTCACAACCCCCTACACCCCTCAACTCAATGGGAAAGCAGAGAGGTTGAACAGAACTCTACTCAATAAAGTAAGGGCTCTGCTATTCGACTCAGGACTCGACAAGGAAATATGGGGCGAAGCTCTTTATGTCGCCACATACCTGACAAATAGAAGTCCAACAACAGGCTCAAGCGTCACGCCAGCTGAAATGTGGTTCCAGAGGAAACCAGATCTGTCTGGAATTCAGATGTTTGGAGGAAAAGCCTACGCAAAATGTTTAACGTATACGAGGAAACTCGACGACAGAACAAACGATTATGTCTTTGTAGGATACGGTTTGAACTGCTATCGTTTATGGGACGCTAATAGAAGAAAAATAGTCCTGTCAAGAGATGTCAGAGTCGAGAACAAAAAATCTGTGGTTGAACGAAAACAAACTGAAATAAAACTGGACTTTGCGGAAGACAGTGAAACAGACATGGACTCAAACCAAACTGAAAATGAAGAGGACGAACTACAACAAGAAACAGAGGCCACCGACGTTGGACCAGAGGAAAGTGAAGAACAACCAGTAAGTAGCACAGATACAGTCCCTAAGGAGGTGGACAAGCCAACAAGGCCTAAGCGAAATGTAAAACGACCAAATCGGCTTGATGATTTTGTGTATCTAACGTATGAAGAAGCACTCACTGGTGAAGACAAATCCAAATGGGAAGAAGCCATACGCGAAGAAAAGGACTCGCTTACTAGGAATAACACATGGACAGCAATAGACGCAAATAAAGCCAATGGAGCCAAACTCTTGAATAACAAGTGGGTATTTAAAGTAAAAAACGATGGAACTTACAAGGCGAGACTCGTTGTGTGCGGATGCGAACAGGAATATGGAATAGACTACACGGAGACGTATAGCCCAGTAGTGAACATAAATTCTTTACGCGTGCTGTTCGCTCTAGCAGCTTCAAGAAATTCTAACATCATAGGTTTTGACGTGAAAACGGCCTTCTTGTATGGAGAATTGAGCGAAGACATATATATGAAAATGCCAAAAGGGTATGTACAGAAGAATCAAGTGTGCAAACTAAACAAAAGTCTGTATGGGTTAAAACAGGCACCAATGAAATGGAACATGAAATTCACGAAGTTCCTGAAAGACAACGGTCTACGAGAAACACAATCGGAGAGATGCATGTTCAAAAATGCAAACGCATCAATTATTCTTGCACTGTATGTGGATGATGGAATAATAATCGGCTCAGAGGAAACAGAAATGATGAAATTACTGAACTCGCTGTCAAGAGAGTTTGAAATTAAAATTAACAAAAATCTAAAAACGTTCATTGGAATAGAAGTGAACAAAACAAGAGAACAAGTTGAACTAAAGCAAAGACAGTACATTGAAGAAGTGTTAACAAAATTTGGGATGAGCGATTCCAAACCGTTTAGAACCCCAATCGAAAAGTCTCGAAGAGAAGATGAAAAAGCAGATTTGGAAATCAAATTTCCGTATAGAGAAGCTGTTGGTCACATGCTATACGCTGCGAACAGAACGAGACCAGACATATCTTTTGCGATTGGCTTTGAAAGTCGATTCGTGGAGAAGCCTAAGTCGACAGACATCGCGAACGTGAAACGGACGCTGAGGTACCTAAACGGAACGAGAGATCGAGGGATTGTCTATAAGAAAGGGCAGGACGAACAGCTGCTACAAGCGTACTGCGACTCGGACTACGCCGGAGATGAAGAAACAAGACGAAGTACAACAGGCTACCTGATTCTGTACTGTGGGGGCCCCATATCGTGGTGCTCACGAAGACAACCAATTGTCGCCCTCTCGAGTACTGAGGCAGAATTCATTGCCGCTGCCGAATGCTGCAAGGAATTGTTGTACCTGCAAGGACTAATAACTGAACTGACTGGTAAAAGGATAAAAACAGAGCTTAACATCGACAATCAAAGCACAATTAAACTCATACAAAATGGGGTAATAAACAAACGAAGCAAACATATTGATGTCAGGTATAAGTTTATTACTGAAAGAATAAAGTCAGAGAAGATAGAAATCAAATACTGCCCCACCGAAAAACAATTGGCGGACGTATTCACTAAGGCCCTGAACAAGGTTAAATTTAAGCAACTGATAGACAGTATTATGTTTTAGTATTTTATTTCAGCAAGCAGAGAGAGGTAAAGACTAATGAGGAACCACGAATCAAAGGGAAGTGTTGGAAACGAGAGTCTATAAAGCTGATTCGTTGTTTCCAACAATGGGTTATGAACCGGAGGACCGGACTGGCTGAGCGCTAACGGTGGAACGAGCGGGCTCGTTCAGCACTTCCGGGTTGTTGGCTTTCCTCAGACAGAACATTCTGGACGAGCTAACACAACAGACGCGCTAACGGAGATTTTTTCATTTTTTGTATCAGTCCAGAGAGAAACGTTGTTTAAGTTGCAAGTTATTTTGTACTAACAAATCAGTAATTAAAGCTATACGTTGTATTTCTTACATTCAAAACTGAGTGTGCATAATTTGAAGATCCCCTTCAGAAAACCTCGGCCTCGCAACAAATTCTCCTTCTTTTCCGTGCTTCCTTCCACACGGTAACAGTTGTATACTCGTTTGGGTGGTGGTATTGTAAGTGCCGCGTCAAATTAGCAGCATGGTTCCCCTAATAAAATAAGCCTGACTGTCAAAATATTGTAAAACTAGCTTAAAGTACCCCGAGTTACGGGGCTTTTCTACATTGTATGAAATAAAGTTTCCGGTTGGCGTCTGTCTTTTTCTTCGCGTTAATCTGGCGAACCACTGGACGAACTGCGATGCGGCCTTCACCCCATAGGTCATTCTTGAGAAATGTTTCACTAAAATCGTCACTGTTCGGCTTCCTTTCGTCATAGGTTAGTATTTCATACACCTAAACCTTCCTCGACGAAAGCTATATAAAACGGCGAAAACCGCATCACAATCCGTCCAGTGGTTTTCGAGATTAGCCCGAACAAACAGACAAGCGCCTACCAGGAACTTCATTTTATAATACTCCGTAAACTGGGAAAACATTGGCAGTTTTTTGTAACATTTTGTTATATAATATTAAAAATTAACACTTCTACATTTGCTTTAAGTATCCTATTAGAACATTACATCTTTTGTGATTAAACTACCAGTATTGAAATGCATAAAATGGTTGTCCTTTTCTTTCTTTAAAGGCGCGCTCTTCTGTGACACCATCAAAAATTTTTTTTCCATTTTTTGAAAGTATATATATTTGAGAATTTGGCTTCTACAGCGCTTTTTGTACACCTCTCGCAGTGAGTGCTCCGAGTCCCTGACAACTTTAAACGCGTTTTTTTCGAAACGTACTTTCTTCAACTGGGGTAGATAAAATCTCATAAGCTACACGGCCGATTGCTTTGAAATTCTTACACTTTAATCCACAAACTATAAGCTTTCGTCGGTACCGAAATTTTATTTCTCCAATCATCTACGCCAGCGATACCTGATTTTTAAACACGTGTATATTGTGGCCGAGATAAAACCAAGACACAATTAATGAAAACGGTAAAAAAATCTTATGTATCACGAAAGAGTAACTAAATTAGCTGTCAAAAGAATCATAACGTTAGACGTACGTATCGCTTAAAAAAAATTCAAAAAATTAATTAGCTGCCAATGTCACCCCGTACTGTCAGTGTTTCCCCACTTTACGATGTGTGCGGATATTTTAACTAATCGAAATAACTTACCTTAATAACTTAACTTAATGTTATTCTGCATCCATCAATGAGGCATTTAGATTTATCTTCATTCGTGTTGAATGAAAAATATTGACGCACTGGATGCTCCATAATGTAATATTCACAATGAAATAAAATGGAAGTCACAAACGTATAATGTGTATATGCACGTGTTGCACGATCACTAAATTCCGCGAGGTGCAAACGACCAAGGACTGGTACAAGACAAGACTGATGAATGTTTGACATTCGTCCTGACGGTTTTCAGGGCTGCTAATAAAAATGTAGTCATGGTGGGAGTAAAGTCCTGTTAGGAAGACGAGGCGTGGGTTTTCTACAAAAATTGTGACGTGTCCGGGGGTGTACCGCGTTGCTCACATAAAGTAATAAAACTGTATAACAGTCGGTATGCGGACGACCCACTAATATACATATTTAAAGTTAAGCTCTTAATCTTAAATAGTTTATATTAGCAACGTACTAAAATACACTTAGAAATAAGTTTTCTCTGTTCTGTATTGTCCTCCCATAACGGAACTCTGCTTTTCAATATCATCTACAGCCGTGTACGCGTTTCGCTTTATACCTGCCAGTTTTAAATATTTTCGACATCTTTAGACAATAGGTAAAGATCACGAAGTCTGGTCAACAGTCGGTTTCGTCCTCGAGGTACCACCGAAGCACCGAACAACCGGGTCGTAAACTCGCACCCCCGGCAGACGCTCGCGAATTCGGCGCGGTCAACTTAATCCTCGACCTCGCATATTTATCAAGAGCAGTGTCCACAGGAAAAGGCCCCGTAGCTAGCTACTACGCTCCGTTACGCATGCGCGAGAATGCGCGATGACGTCAAACCAATCAACGCGAAGATGGTAAACGAAACGGCGCTACCGTCAACTGAAGCCAAGCAACGTGATTGGCTTGGCTAGCTTAGCTTCAGTTGACGGTAGCGCCGTTTCGTTTACCATCTTCGCGTTGATTGGTTTGACGTCATCGCGCATTCTCGCGCATGCGTAACGGAGCGTAGTAGCTAGCTACGGGGCCTTTTCCTGTGGACACTGATCAAGAGACACGGTAGTGTCCAGTGTCCACAGGAAAAGGCCCCGTAGCTAGCTACTACGCTCCGTTACGCATGCGCGAGAATGCGCGATGACGTCAAACCAATCAACGCGAAGATGGTAAACGACAGAGTGAATGGGAAATGGTTTGATCAGTCCGGCCTACGCTCCGTGACGCATGCGCAATGATGCCGTGATGACGTCAAACCAATCAACGCCAAGATGGTAAACGAAACGGCGCCACCGTCAAGCTAGCCCAGCCAATGACGTCGCTTGGCTTAACTTGACGGTGGCGCCGTTTCGTTTACCATCTTGGCGTTGATTGGTTTGACGTCATCACGGCATCATTGCGCATGCGTCACGGAGCGTAGGCCGGACTGATCAAACCATTTCCCATTCACTCTGGTAAACGAAACGGCGCTACCGTCAACTGAAGCTAAGCTAGCCAAGCCAATCACGTTGCTTGGCTTCAGTTGACGGTAGCGCCGTTTCGTTTACCATCTTCGCGTTGATTGGTTTGACGTCATCGCGCATTCTCGCGCATGCGTAACGGAGCGTAGTAGCTAGCTACGGGGCCTTTTCCTGTGGACACTGCTCATAACCACTGTGATACTACTTAGCTGTTCTGTCTAGGGTGAATTGACCAGTGCTAAGCGCTTTTTCAGTTTCAAATAACGATAAAAATTAAATAATGTCCTAATTTATTCATGAAACAAGAATTTGTAACAGAATAGGCTTTAAAAATGTCTAAAAAAATTGTTTGTGATTTTTTACTTGACCGGCGTCAGAAATAAATCATAAAAATGTAATCAATGCTCAATATACTAGTGAATGAACAAAATACCCAATAAATGAATACCTTCACCCAGTGATTGAACACAAAGAATAATACTTCATTTTCCGACGAGAAAACGCTACAAAAGAAGAAAGGAATTTTAGGCGAGGGACCTAACATAAGAATATAAAGATATAATCTATATATTATAATAATAGGAATTTGACAAATTTAGTTATATCAGAACACAGTTTACACAATATAATGGTTAACTGTCATCGTACGTGTTTTCTTACTAGGTTTCTCGCTGAGAATGGCAGTACCCGAAACCACAAAACAAAAAAATTAATAAGCGATCAAGACGTTCATAAATTCAAAAAATATTAGTATCGCCGTTATCTCAATAAATTTTCCTTCATTCCAAATATAAGATCATTGTTTTCAATGAAATAGTATTCTTGTTATACACGAAAAAAGTCAATTTGTTCATTCACTGGTCAATTCACCCTATACGCATACTTTTCCTTAATAAACCCTTAATATTTCAATGACGGTTTTTAGTTTTTATATCAATTTTTAAATCATTAGATATTGATTTATTAATAAAATGAATTTAACTTAAGTGTGAAATATAATATTCTTTCTTATTTCTTCTTTTATATTGCTATTCTCTGCATTAGCAACAAGACGCATAGGTTCCAAATTCCTAACACATCTTCTAAAGGTATCTCGATAGCTGCATCAACGAGTCTCAACAGCTAAAATTATTCTCTGACCACCAAGAGCTAATACCTGGGATTCCAGAGCTGGAGACTTAAACTCTTTTAATAAATTGTTCACTTTAGCAGTAAAATCCGTATCTAATAATGATTTGCATAATAAATTCGCACTGTGGCTACTACAAGTCATGTGCCATACATTGATTGTTTTTCCCATGGACATTTGTCTGTTATTACTGCATATAATATTTAAATTAAATTGTTCTTGTGCCATTGTCATACATTGATTAACAACTTCTCTTAATGCTTCACCAGTTTCTCTGATACAACTGAAATTCCAGGCATCAAGATAAATGTACCTGTAATCACTTCAATTCAGAATTGCAACTACATATTTATTGTTGGATGATGAATTTTTCCAACCATCTAAAAGTAGAACTGAATGTTTAGATTCCACACTGGTTATTGATTTTTTATAATCTTGAAATTTTGCATTCAGTAAATTATTTGACAACTTCTTTCTAGTTGGAATTTTATAATTCGGGTTCAATTTACCACAACCAAAGTATTAATAGCTGGACAATCATATAAAGTTATGAATGCTATATTTCATAGTGGTTCATGTATTGAGGATGGCCATTACACCAGTATATGTAAAGAAGAAGGAAAGACTAGTAGTTGGATTGAAGCTGATGACGTGCAAATTAAAAAAAGGCAATGGCTCAAAGGCGCTAAAGATCTTTATATTTTGTTCTTACAAAAAATGATAATAAATAAATAAGCCAACAAAAATTACCACGCTATGGAACAGCTGAAAGAAGAATGATGCCATTTGGCACTTGTAAGGGTTTATTATGCAAATCATTATTAGATAAGGATTTTACTGCTAAAGTGAACAATTTATTAAAAGAGTTTAAGTCTCCAGCTCTATAATCCCAGGTATTAGCTCTTGGTGGTCAGAGAATAATTTTAGCTGCTGAGACTCGTTGATGCAGCTATCGAGATACCTTTAGAAGATGTGTTAGGAATTTGGAACCTATGCGTCTTGTTGCTAATGCAGAGAATAGCAATATAAAAGAAGAAATAAGAAAGAATATTATATTTCACACTTAAGTTAAATTCATTTTATTAATAAATCAATATCTAATGATTCAAAAATTGATATAAAAACTAAAAACCGTCATTGACATATTAAGGGTTTATTAAGGAAAAGCATGCATATAGGGTGAATTGACCAGTGAATGAACAGTGAGCAGTGAATGAACAAATTGACTTTTTTCGTGTATAACAAGAATACTATTTCATTGAAAACAATGATCTTATATTTGGAATGAAGGAAAATTTATTGAGATAACGGCGATACTAATATTTTTTGAATTTATGAACGTCTTGATCGCTTATTAATTTTTTTGTTTTGTGGTTTCGGGTACTGCCATTCTCAGCGAGAAACCTAGTAAGAAAACACGTACGATGACAGTTAACCATTATATTGTGTAAACTGTGTTCTGATATAACTAAATTTGTCAAATTCCTATTATTATAATATATAGATTATATCTTTATATTCTTATGTTAGGTCCCTCGCCTAAAATTCCTTTCTTCTTTTGTAGCGTTTTCTCGTCGGAAAATGAAGTATTATTCTTTGTGTTCAATCACTGGGTGAAGGTATTCATTTATTGGGTATTTTGTTCATTCACTAGTATATTGAGCATTGATTACATTTTTATGATTTATTTCTGACGCCGGTCAAGTAAAAAATAACAAACAATTTTTTTAGACATTTTTAAAGCCTATTCTGTTACAAATTCTTGTTTCATGAATAAATTAGGACATTATTTAATTTTTATCGTTATTTGAAACTGAAAAAACGCTTAGCTGTTCATTCATTGGTCAATTCACCATACATTATAAAAATACAAACTTTATTTTATTATTTTATTAATTACAACATTCTTCTGTGGCGGGCTACATATTCTCCTGTAATTAGTACTACAAAATGTGTGAAATCTCCACAAAATTACCTTTTTTAAAAAAAAGGTACAAAAAAGAGCGCCAAGTATATAATCCCATCGAAAAGAATCCCATTTAAAAACATTGTCGTAAATTAATAGTTTTACAAAACTAATGATATACACAAATTGCGCCAATTATACCAATGGCTATTTATACAAACAGGACCGTTCCTGGGTTGTTGGTCGCCCAGGTGCGAAAACAATATTGCCGCCCTTATTAATTTAATATTCTTTAATTAAGAATTTGATATGCAGTGCTTACTTTTACATCTATATATACAAAAAAAAATGTATTAACCAATATTAAGCAGATATATTTTTATTTTATTTTATACAAATAAATATTTCAATACCAATAAATATTTTATTCAAAATACTTGGCGCTGCGAAACCGAAGAAATGTTAAAATAATTGTCTTAGTATTAATAATTTGCAATAATTCTCTTACAGGCTAAAATAGATAAACATATACATATACATATTATATTAGAAACGCAGTCACATTTATTCTACATATAATTAATTCTAATATCATACGCAGCATATGCACACGCACACATACACACATTCACGATCGCACGGACAAGAAAGAAAGAAAAAGATTAATGCAATTTATACATATTTATTCAGTTTATCAACACCAATTCGGAGAGCAGCGCCAAGTATTTTGAATAAAATATTTATTGGTATTGAAATATTTATTTGTATAAAATAAAATAAAAATATATCTGCTTAATATTGGTTAATACATTTTTTTTTGTATATATAGATGTAAAAGTAAGCACTGCATATCAAATTCTTAATTAAAGAATATTAAATTAATAAGGGCGGCAATATTGTTTTCGCACCTGGGCGACCAACAACCCAGGAACGGTCCTGTTTGTATAAATAGCCATTGGTATAATTGGCGCAATTTGTGTATATCATTAGTTTTGTAAAACTATTAATTTACGACAATGTTTTTAAATGGGATTCTTTTCGATGGGATTATATACTTGGCGCTCTTTTTTGTACCTTTTTTTTAAAAAAGGTAATTTTGTGGAGATTACTTTCACGTGCACGCATCACTCTACCAAGGAGTGTCTGATATTGAAATCAAATTGATTACTATTTGGAAACATGGTTGCAACTATGGCTTTCGTGAGCCAGTGTATATCTGACTTGTCTTGAGTGGCTGTCCAGACTACACTGTCTTATGCCACTGGTAACCCGCTTGGAGCGGGTTACTTCGCTCTTTCTAGAATTTAGGAATCGTTCCCTCGTGGTTAGTATGGGTTACAGCAACCTTCCTTGTTTAACCGTGTGTGGGTCAGTGAAAATGCTGAATATTATTAAGGAAGTTCATAAAAAAACTGTTAACATACAATTAATTAGCGTCAATAATTCCAATAAAACAAAAAGATTTTAATAAATATATCAAGGAAAGTGCAGAAGTATTTGTAAATCTGCACCAATGTTATCATATATACCAAATACCTACTGCTCACAAAGTCTTAATACATTCCTGCGAAATCAAAAAACTATTTTGGCACCATCCAATTAGCCAATTGGGTGAAGAGACCCAAGAAGCCAGAAATAAAAATTTTAAAAACTATAGAAAAAATTGTAGCTCAAAATATTCCCATTGTAATACATAGGAAGATGTTTTAAACTTTGTATCGATTTCTTCAGATCCAGTAATACATAGTTTTCAATATTTGCCAAGGGAAAACCAAAAAATTTTTTTTATAAAGTAGGTTAATAAGATTTTTAATTTTAGTAATTCTTGAGTAACTTAATAATTTTTTCTTTAGTTCTTGGGATCGGGGCCCACTGTGCGTCGGGACAAAAGTGGGCTTACAGCGAAGCGAAAATTCAATCGTTGTTTACAATTGGCAATTTCATATTTTAGCAAAAACGTTTGCCAGATTTCTAAAGGGCAATGAAGAATTTGGTGCCGCCGTTAAGAATTGTAGACATTCTGTAGTCTGAGTTAATCCGTATATTGCTCTGTCGGTGGTTAGTACATACGATGAGTTCAGACCCGCAGGTACCGTTGTTAACCGCCGACTCGTGGGACAATACGGTCATAAACCGTAAAAAGTCAAAAGCCTAATTAATTTTTGGGGCCCAGGTATGGCATTTTCCTCCTTTACTTCGTCAAGAGGGAGAGGTTAAGAGAGTTCCTCCTCCGCCGGCGAATTCACAGACGGAAGGTTCCCCCCTCTTCGAGGAACGGTGTTTCCAATGTGTGTTTCATAATTATATTAGAACAACAATTACTTTCATATTATTTTCTCTTCTTTATACAATAAAGTGAAAAATGTAAAATAGTTGAAAGAAGAAACCTTGTTGAACGCCGCAGTCAAACGTAGCAGCCAGACACAGCTAAGAGATACCGCCTAGGGAAACCGGTTTACCGGTAAATCGCGGAAAATTCGCTGAAATATTTACCGGTAATTCCATACTTTTTTACCGGTAATTCGGTAAATTACATATATGTACCAATATAGCACGTATATGCGTTTTATACTTGTGCCGCGCAAGTAAAAGATGCAAGTTACGGTTGCTCAGCAACCGACGAGTGGTGGGAGAACGAAACAGTTGACAGTGACAAGCTGGGCTGTCCACGACCAAACCATTGATACATTTTATACAAACTAAAGTCTTCAACTCATAGTGAGTGGGGTAGTCGATTGCTCAGTTTGTGATATAAAGTGAATAAAACAAAAAATCAAAGGTAAGTAATGGACAGAGATGACCCAAAATTTTATTTAAACAAATTTCGAATAACGAATAAAAGTTAAAAACATTATTCGTCGTGTGTCAAACAAAGTGGACTGGGGTTGACTTTATTCGATGAATAAAGCCAACCTGTTCACTCGTCGAACGCTTCAACTTTACCGCTCAATAGATCCCTCAACTTTAACTTTAACTTTAAGCTTAAATTTATTCGACGTCGAATAATCCTCCGGCGCACGTTCGAGCTAGCGAGTATGTACCGGCGATTGTGGCCTGGCGCGCGCGTTACAATGTACCCAGTATCGCCCAATGACGGTCCTAGGCGGTTCGAACGTGCGCCAGAAAACCACTCGACGTCAAACAAAGTTTATTTCTTTATTAAGAAATTAAGTTTTTCTTTCATTGATATTGTAGATGTCGAAGGCATTATATTTACAGAATTTTCGGAATCAGAATCACTAATTATTTCTGATAATTCTGTTGATGTTTCATTTTTATTGTAGATACGTTCAATTAATTACCCGATTATCTTCCTAATTGTAGATTTACTGGTTTTATTAAAAATTCCGTAATCACATTCAACAATCGACGAATAAAAAACTCAACTTTATTCATCGAATAAAAAAAATTATTTAAATAATGAATCAAAAGTTACATTAACTTTAGATTATTTGACGAACAATGTAACTTTTATTTGATACATTGTTTAAATAACTTTTTATTTAGTCCATGCGCAACTCTAGTAATGGGTTTGTAAACTTTTATTTTTATTTTGAATATTATTATTTTTTGTAGCAATGGATACAAATTCACCGTGGCATTATTTTAATCGTACAGCAGCAAGAGATGTAGCTGTTTGTAAACAGTGCACAAAAAAAAATAAAAGCCGTAGGTGGAAGTACCAGCGGTTTACATGGCCACCTCAAGAGCCAACACAACATTAATTTATTAAAACGAAGAAAAGAAAAAAGTGATGATACATCTACTTCGATTCAAACTGTTGATGTGGATTCTCGATCAAAAATTACTTCATATTTGAAGAAAACAAGTGATGAATCTTTTCCTGCCGTAGTAGCGCGAATGACAGCGCGGGATGGAATACCGTTTAGTAAATTTTGTACCTCTCAAGATTTACGAATGTTATTAATTGCAAAAGGCTACGGAGACATTCCTAAATCTCCAAATACTATTAAAAATATTGTATTGCAATATGCAGATAAAATTAAGCAAGAAGTAGTCCACGAAATATCACAACTTAAACTTAGTAATGAAGCATTTAGCCTAACATTAGACGAGTGGACATCTAATAAGAACCGCCGATATATGAACATTAATGTCCATAGAAGTAATAACAAATTTTGGAACCTTGGATTATGTCGTATTCGTGGATCTATGTCTGCTGAAAGATGTGTAATTGTTATTAAAAGTAAACTAAAAGAATTTGGTATTTATTTAGCAAATATTGTGTCAGTGACTACAGATGGAGCTTCAGTAATGAAAAAAACAATAAAATTGATTGATACAAATCATCAATTATGTCTTGTACATGGAATTCAGTTGGCCGTAATCAAAGTTCTTTATAATAAAAATAATACTGACGCAATTGTGGACGAAGATCAGGAACCTGTTGAATTACCTGATACAAATGATTATGACAACTCTGACGATGACAACGACGAAGATATTGAAAATAATGGTGAAGGTTTAGAAGTGGTACAAAACATGATTATTGATTCTCACCTAAATCCTTTACGAAACGTACAACTGGATTCTCTAATAACAAAGATACGGAAAGTAGTTAAAATATTCCGCAAATCCCCAACAAAAAACGATGATACACTTCAAAAACATGTAAAAGAACAATTCGGTAAAGAATTCTCGTTGATACTAGACTCTAAAACTCGCTGGAATAGTTTGCTGGCTATGTTGGAGCGTTTCTCAATGCTTAAAAGTTGTATTAGAAAGAGTCTCATAGATTTAAAATCAGAAATCAATTTTACGGACATTGAACTTACATTGTTGTCCGATACAATATTAGCGTTACAACCGATAAAACTTGCTGTTGAAACACTTTGTTCTGAAAATGTTAATTTATATATTGCTGATGTTACACTGAAATTCATGCTTGACGAATTAATGAATCAACACACGCTTTTAAGTAACGAACTTAAGAATGCTTTGATACAGCGAATAAAGGAAAGACGAACTTCTTATTCTGATGTTCTGCAATATCTTTCTCATTATAATGTCAAAAAGTCGAATGAGGAAGATTACGGAATTTTTAATAAAACCAATAAGTCTACAATTAGGAAGATAATCGAGGAGTTAATTGAACGAGTTTACAATGAAACGTCAACAGAATTATCAGAAATAAGTAGTGATTCTGATTCTGAAAATTCTGTAAATGTAATGCCCTCGACATCTACGAGATCACTGAAAGAAAAGCTTCATTTTTTAATAAAGGCAAAAACCGAAGTATCCGCGCAACCAACTCTGATCAACAAAAAAAATAAAAGCATGAGTCAAGTTATAAAAAAGGAATTAACATATTTTCATGAAGAAAATGTAAAAGGAAAATATATCCAATTAGCATATGATTTCCTCATGACTACGCGACCAACAAGTGTGGAATCGGAGAGGGCGTTTTCCGCGGCGGGTTTGTTTTGTACGAAGATTAGGTCGCGATTAGGCGATGAAAGTTTAAATAAGTTATGTTTTTTGCGTGCATATTTATTAAAAAGCGTTGATAAATGAAAAATATTGTAAATAAAGAATAGTTTTATTCGCATTTATTTTTTATAACGATTGATTAGACTTTTTTGTAATATATTTTCTTCTATTTTCAATACCTTAAAAAATACCGGTAAATTACCGGTAAACCGGTTTTGATTGAAAATTCTACCGAATTACCGGTAATTGAAAAAGTCGGTAAATTTGCAATCCCTAATACCGCCCTCACTGTAACCCGCGTTAACCGGGTTAACCGGGTTACTCGGGTTATAGATGTTTTGTGTTACCCGGTTAGGCGGGTTAGTCTACGGTACGAGATATCGAACGCGGTAAGGGTACGGGTTACAATCCCTGCTCCACGGGCACAGACCCGCCGTCCTATAGTAATTCCCACGTATTCGCGTAACAGCAGCAAGTGCAGAAAATAAAAGCATGGGCAGTCAATGCGCATATTACGCGCATGCGTATTTGTCACTTTACATGTGCTTCTGTGGTATAGAATACATTACAAGGAATGGTAATGGTGTTAGTATGGCAAAGTATTTGAAAATAAGAATTGCTTTTGTTCGAGAAAATATTTGAATATATTAAATTGTAAGAATCGAGAAACATTTGAATATTTTTGGAAAGTTGGGAGATAATCAAAGGATTAAAAAACATATTTTCGTACAAGTTACTCGTAGAATTTTACAATCCTACTAATATAATAAATGCGAAAGTGTGATTGGATATTTTTTACTCAATCACGTCACAACTACGCAACAGATTTTTCTGAAATTTTGTAACATAACATATATGATACTGTAACGTCCCACGATTTGTCGCGTGGTCTTATTTTAAAGTTTCTATCATAAATCACGAAATCACTCCACCAAAGTTCTTCAAACTCAACTCTTACCCCTTTTCCCCAATCGCTGATCACCTTGACGATGTACCTTAGCGGTCCCCATCTCAAGATGATCGGTACGAAACCTCCTTCGCTTAATTCGCCCAACGAGGCACAAATTCCCTCCACAAACTAAATCTAAACAAGTCCCTCGCCCCCAAACTCTTCTTAAATCGAGACCACGTCTCACCCCTTCTCTACGACCCTCCAAATCAAAACCACAAATACCCCTTTCCTGTTAAAATAACCAAAATCCATTCGATGGGTTGAGTATCTCCGTTACACAGTCATAAAAACACCTGAAAGATAATTGCGACGAAATATGTCTATTAATAGACATACCGATTGTAAAAACCCCGGAAGTCCTACCGTGACCCACTTATTAAATGTGTCAAGGCCGCTACCGCGCGTACCCCCGCAACATCCTTATAAATACGAGGGGACCGAGACAGAAGTCCTCTTTCGACGGAAATCAACGAGAGAACTATCTCGATTATCAACGAAAGTTTATTTTAAATAGTGCGATCAATTCATCTCACTAATCATTGTAAGCATTTAAACTTACCATTTACATTGCATATCATCATCATCTTACTATTTTGTATTATTATTATATTTCGTGTTCAAAAGCTTATTGCTTTTCATTCGTATTCGGTTGTATTAATAACGCTTATTGCGATTTCATATTACTTACTTTATTATTGCTTATTGCATTGTCTTGTCTACGCTTATCGCGATTTCACATATTATAAACCTTATTATAGCTTATTGCATTGTATAATTGTCTTATTTACGCTTATTGCGATCACGTATTACTTTCAATAACTATTGCTTATTACTTATTCATATGTAACTCATGTTCAAATTCATACGCTTTCAATAACCATTATATACTATAAATGTCATGTGCTAATGCTAAATGCCTAACGCATAATTATAACGCAAAAATCATGCCAAACAGTGCATCAAATTGAATAAACAATTCCTATTTAAATCACGTTACGAATTAACGTGTCTAGTCTTCTGTTTGCGAAGATTCATAAATCAAAACCAAGCTGTCGCAACAGCTGATTCGCGCTCATGAACGCGAGAACAGTTCTAGTGTTTACAAACATATTATTGCATGAGCCGTGCAATCCACGAAAATACTAAACGTGGTTTCTTATATATAACTGCAACGGTAAATCCTATTACCGAAACCAAAACAAATATGAAGTACTATAACGGGTGCTCTCCAAGTGTACATTTACCTTCTCTGGTCGATTAGAGTGACGGATTCAATATTCGCGCCTGATCACCTCCAGAAATTCTAAGTGTGACGGATTTGACATTCGCGCCTGATTCCCCTTTAACGATTAGAGTGACGGATTACAGATTCGCGCCTAAATTCCATCCAAACCTCAGAGTGACGGATTACAGATTCGCGCCTGAATTCCATCCAAACCTCAGAGTGACGGATTACAGATTCGCGCCTGGTCTTCCCTCAAAACCCTCAGCGTGACGGATTTAATATTCGCGCCTGGTCTTCCCTCAAAACCCTCAGCGTGACGGATTTAATATTCGCGCCTAAATTCCATCCAAACCTCAGAGTGACGGATTACAGATTCGCGCCTGAATTCCATCCAAACCTCAGAGTGGCGGATTACAGATTCGCGCCTGGTATTCCCTCAAAACCCTCAGCGTGACGGATTTAATATTCGCGCCTAAATTCCTCTCAAACCCCTCAGAGTGACGGATTCAATATTCGCGCCTGATTCATCCAAAACTTCAGTGTGCTGGATTACAGATTCGCGCCTGAAATTTCCCTCGCATGTCATTGTCCCCAAAAGATCTCCACCCGGGACGTGACAATACTTTCTATCACGTTTTTTTAAACGAACCGGTCAAATTGTGCATAATTCTCTCTAGAATGTCTGGGATAGCATATCTATAGGTTATATTTTCTGTTGTTACGTATTTTAACGGGGAAATTGGGATACGAACGTGGGTTGGCGCCCGTTGAGCGCTGAGCCGCTCTGCTCGTCAGAGTGCGCGGGTGTTATAAATAAAATGAAAATATTTGTTCTGGTAAAACTTGTATGTATATTTTTAATAAATTTAAGCGATAGGTTTTTAGTGAGATCAAGACTAGTACATTTAAGCCGCAAAATCGTTCTGCGTTCTCGGGGTCCTTCGTCGTTGATCCTTGCATCCTCGAACGTGGTGCCCCTTCCATCCTTGCGCGTCCAGCGTCCTCCCAGTCCTTTGGCCAATCCGGATGAGGGATGCGCCAGATTCCAACGGTAGGTTATCCCACGAATGTCCGTTCGCCCCCGCGAATCGACGTCCACCTTTCCTTCTAATTTCGGGTGGTGGTGGAAACTCTGTGGAAGCGCGCTTTTCCGTTACACGACGGGGTGCCCACGTGGGAAAAGAAAGTAAGCTCTGCTCCGAGGACCGATCGAATAACCCTTGAAAGAAATTTATGACTTCCTTGGCGTCGGCAACACTTCTGGAGTCAATCGACAGTCCTACAGACTAACAAAAGACAAGGCCTTCTCAAAAGGTTACGTGACTTAGAAGAAATTCGCGATTCGTTTCGGGGTCTGTTAATTGATGTCCTCTCCCTGTCTTCGAGCTCTGTTCAAGATGTTTCCCACGTATGCCACCCGCATCGCGCATCCTTAATAATACTTTCTTAATCATACGCAAACATCGGATTTTAAATTTCGCTCCTGATTTAACCATCGACTATTTACATTTCTGTGGCTACGTTCAAGCCATAGCGTAACCAAAGAGTAGGTATAAATGTGCAGTTTACCCCGAGACGAGGCAAGAAGGAAAGTATGGATTGACAATATTAATAGAAAGGGTTGGGTTCCTGGATCGTCGTCAAGATTATGTCATGTGAGTTTGTGTGAATTAACAATAACAATAAGAAATAATTATATGTCCAATAAATGTATTTAATCATTCTTTTAGGTACACTTTACGGAGTTTTAATGACCCATTAAATTTACGAGATGGCTTTTCTAATATGTCAATAAAATATACTCTAATATGTTTGAGAATTTATTATTTAAATACTGCATTATGTATTAACCTTTGGTAGTTTTAATTTTTTTTATATATGTAAAACACCAGCAAGTAAATTCTAAAATTTATATTTACAGTTATTCAAACTTTTGCGCCAAAACTACTATTTCCGGTTTTGACCGAAATGGCTGCGGTTATACCGATCACTCCCTTGAGGATCACTAAGTAGGTATAATAAGAGGCGTCACTTCGGGCGGAACCTTTGAAGTCCTTGTTTGATCTTGGCATTTAAATTGGTTGTCTATTTCGAGCGGGATATTCAAATCGACTAAATGTACCTTATCACAATCGGCTGCTTATTGCCGAAGTTTATCGATCATTGCCGAATGGGCATTTAAATTGGTTGTTTAGTGATTTCCCCAGATTATTTCTGTCCTTGTCGAGTGACGCCTCTTATTATACCTACTCTTTGGCGTAACACTCACTTTGAGAGACAAATACGCATGCGCGCATGAACTGCACACTTCATGCGCCAGAGGTGGGAGAATTCTAGGGAATCGGATGCGCCACCAACGCAACCAATGCACGCATAGACTGAAACGGAACGGTTTTCTCTGCAGTCTATGCGCATAATGCGTGAATTGGAACACAGCCTAGATAGCGATAGTAATAAATAAAAAAAATGGAACTTCCTAGGGATTAATTTTATATTCAAGTTAGACAAAACAAAACTATACGAAATTTATTTCTCGATTTTAACAATAATAAGTAGGATTTAATGAAGATCTACCTATGTAACGATACTTGATATTCTTAGGACTAGGTATCACTATATTCGTGTGTTTTAAAAACGAATAAAGATAATTGCATTTATTCCAAAATGAATATTAAATCGGTGAGAAATACACATAACAAATGGAGATTTGAGGTGTCGGAAATTTAAAAGAAAGAGAGTGAAGGAAAAATATTTCGCGTGCGTATTTCATCAATGCGTATTCCCATTTATGTATCATTGTCGCGTCCGTGACTCGGATTAGTAGCTAGTCTAGTGAAGATGGCCGAAAACAATGGCACTGGTTATTGAGTTAACTTTGCGTTCTCCTGGTTGTTGTCAACAAAGAAGTTATCATTAATTAAAAAGTAACCGAAGCACATACAACATAGTCACACGTGAGTACAGCTCTTTCTCCACTCTCATCGCCGATATTCAACATTTTTTAACCTTCTCTCACTTAAATACCCTTGGCATTTTAACGCCTCTACGATACAACAGCGACCGTGCTTTTCGCCTTTTATTATACTGTCATCCCGACTCCTGTTCAAAGATAACTTTTTAGACCTATCTTGATTCACTCGAAGCACGTTTTCTCGCAGCCTTCAATCCAAGTGGTTGTACTTTCGTAAATCACGATGTGTTTTAAACGTACGTGCATCCCGACGGTCTTAACTTGAAAACTAATTTTCCACGGGAATTGTAACAGGATCCGTCACGAAAGCTCGTTATTTCGTTCCAGCTGAATAATGCCTTTGGTATTTAGTCGCAGATTTGTAACATACGAAATTTACATCGAGACAATGGGAACGATATCGTTTCTAAATAGAATCCGTAGCTCCTCGTAGAATACCATTATTAATTGCGCTATAATTTTTAATGGTTATGCGGCAAAATGCGAAGCTTCATTTTTGGGAACAAATTTTCGTTTTCTGACAATTTTCTATCGGTCTATGCCTTTTTCACAGCTTGTCAAATTTATGCAAACCTCAAGCAGTGTTGCTAGAAATTCATAAATAACAAATATCAGAAAAAAAGGAATTTACAGTTGAAGTGTCAGTGAATTTGCAAGTTGTTTAGTGTTCGGTTATTATGATTAGAATTGTATCTGTTTGGAGCACAGGTGAAAAAGATCTATAAGCATGTTTTGCGAAATATACAGTTACCACTTTGTTTAATAATTATTAAGAAAATAGTATCATAGTCGATCAAGTTAGTAATGAGATTTAATCGGAAGCATAATACACATTAGATATTACACGCTACGTATATTATACAAATTACCATTACCTGAAATATCGGAATTCTCGTAAAGCTAACAAAGACGTCGCGCAGAAGATAAAGTTTTTATTATTTACTAGTTACAGCGTATTTATAAATTAAATGAAAAACTGTCGTGCTATGAACGGTGTTATATATAACATATGCCATTCCTTGCGAAAATGTAATGTAAACGAGACTTTCTTATACAATGCCTTGTTTTTATAAAAACAGATTTTACGTAAACATCTTACAAAGAATATCGTTAGAGTTATTGTTATTATTTTCAGGTATATATTATGGCAACTGCTATTCAAAAGAATGGCATGAAACCTTTAACAAATACAATAAATCGTGTAGAAGATGTAGATAATTTAGACAATACGGACATATGTAAAGAAGAGAAAGATGAAAGGCTATTCGATGGGCAAATCCAGCCTTACGTGGAGCCTCCTGAACAAGAACCACGCGAACTCGATATTGTTATTAATAATGTAGTCTGCAGCTTCAGTGTTAGGTGTCATTTAAATTTACGAGAAATCGCGCTTAACGGATCTAATGTGGAATATAGAAGAGAGAATGGGGTATGTTTGAAAACTCTCTTGGCTCTTTGTAACAAAACATATTTATGTAACATGTTTGATGGTATAGTCTCAAATATACTTTAACGTTCTATTAACTTAAGTTTCACCTAATTTTAATATCGAATCCATATTCTTTTTCTGGAAAAAAAATTAGAATAGAAACTTTTACACTTTGTTACTATTACAGTATTTATAATAACAAATGACAAGATTGCAATCAGCTGGAAGAGAAATCTTACGTAAAGTCATTTGCAACAAATAGTTTAAACTTTTTCTTCCTTATACAGATAATATAAAATTATAATGATTTTTTAATAAATAAATACAGTTATTCCTGATTCTATTCCCATTTCTAAATCGTGTGAACTTTTAGTGTGTCGTAGGTTCATAGATATTCGAATGTGTAATTTAATCGTCACTATTATTACTTCAATATCTAATCCCACTAAATTATACAAACTTTACTATTCAAATTATATAGAGCAATTTATTTCTGATTATAATGATGATATTGTAGATGATAACAATGAAACTGAGAAGACCTTATACAACTGCATCTATATGGTCTTCTGGTAAAGTAACATGCACTGGTGCGACCAGCGAAGTTCAAGCAAAGATCGCTGCCCGTAGGTTTGCTCGTTCGCTTCAGAAACTAGGATTCAAAGTGCGATTTAACAATTACAGAGTAGTCAATGTACTAGGTACATGTTGCATGCCATTTGCAATCAAGATAACTTCATTTTCTATGTATCACAAAGAGAGCGCAGAGTAAGTATGCGTATGTAAATAAAGCGTACATTAATAACACTTGTATCCAAGAATATTTGCTAATGATATTTCTTGTGCACAGTTACGAGCCGGAATTGCATCCTGGTGTCACGTATAAGTTAAAAGAACCAAAAGCTACGCTGAAAATATTTTCTACAGGCAGTGTTACAGTGACAGGTTTGTATTATTTATTGCATTTTAAAAGCAGCAACACCGTCATGGGTCGAGGTACGAGCATTAATCGATTCATCTGATCGATTAAATTATGACAAATATTGCAGCTCCTAATGTTGCTGCTGTGCAGGCTGCAATCGAATACATTTATCCACTAGTCTACGAGTTTCGTAAAGAGAGGACAGCGGAGGATGAACTTGCCTTGTCGACAAAGAAGCGTAGATTGGGATTAAGTAAAAGAACCCGTGACGACGAGTTCCTACACGACCCGGATTATGTGTACGATGGTATGTTTTCGGAGGAGGAGGAGGAGGCTGAAGATCGTGAAAGTGATGCAAGTTGGGACTGATCTGTTTACTTCACCGCTCCTCTGTTACTTATGAAGAAACTGTTACACCTTGTTCTTTGAAAAGAAATAGATACGCACTGCTCAGTGTACAAAAAGTGTTATCGTAAAGAGTGAAGTGAAAGGAAGCGAAGCAAAGCGAAGCGAAGCACTCGTTTTCTCCGTTAATGGAAAAGACAATGTGTGAGTGCCAGAGACAAATACGCACGCGTGCATATGCTTTCATTATAGTTACATTATAATATCGAATTGAACTGGATTCTATCATCAAAACGGATATTGCCGCAATTTACTTTCGTAACGTTACACCTATGTATGTACATAGGCACATACATCTCTCTGTGCATGCATCCATGTACATACATAAATATTAGGTATAAAAATAATGTTACACACATAATCGTTTTGTTTAGCAAACAATTTTCTGAACGTTTGTTTAAAATTTCTTTACCTCTCTCTTCTCTTTTTTCATCTTCTCACGAACTTCTTAACCGCCTTAAGTGATGAGAAACGGTTCGAAGAAGAACTGGTTTTCTTTTTTTAAATATACTCTACGATTTAGATAATGAAGCAATACACGCTTCTCAAGTTTTCGATTATACGTAATTGACCGGTCGTGTACTCAAGTATTGTGGCGGTAATCAAAAGCGTGTATATTCTCGCTATCCTTTGTTCTACTTCTTTGTACTCGTAGATGTAATCTATTTTTGCTTAATTAACATACTGTGCCAAAGATGGATGTTCAAAATTTGAGGCAAAGCGATCGAGGCGATATGTAAGAAGCTGAAAATTTTGTTCATTATTAATAATTAGTTTTTCTATTGCAATGTCACGTTTCAGTGGACATAATATTTTACATTGATTCTTTCGTGGCTTTAGGTTTACATAGTAAACAATAGCGACAAAAGAGTCATTTGTAATTTCATGCATCGTTTCCAAAAATTATACACAACTGTACCGCATGTATTAGAACCCACTGCGCTGACGACAGCCCACCTTTAGTGAAGTTCTCTCTGCGAAGCAACATATAAATAAATAATTTAACATTCGATCTGCTAATCTTCATGTAACGGTACATGCTTTGCCAAATATTTCTCCCTCAACGACTGTGACGGGCTGTACTTAGCAAACACAATAGAACGTATATGAAATTTCAAATTGATATTAAATTTAACTATTACGCAGGGCTGACTGCAATGTCCTAAGATTTGGTTTTGTTATTTATTATACAAATGCAATTGTGTTATTCATACAAGCTAAGTTCATAAACAAATTATAGTTTTATAATGGCCCGTCGGTTAAATCTATCGTTTGTAAAGAAGAGATGGAACACTGTGTTTTATTTTATTATTTTCTGAGAGTTGCAACAGAGGTGTATAGAATACAGTAGATTGCAGTAACGTATATTACTTTATTGTTTCTTATATTAATCACCTTACCATGTAAGATCTTATTTATTTGTCACTTGCAGTATCCTCATGACGATAAGTGCATTTGAATCATGTCATCTCTGTCACTGTTCCATATCATAGTTCGAGGAACAATGAATGTTATAATATTCGTTTTCTTTTTTTCTGCTGTTATAGAAGTACCGAAGTATTCAACAATTTAAAGTCCTGATATATCATAAAACACGAGAAGCTTGACTGATGCATGGCTATTTTTAAGTTTTGTGTTCAGTGATAAAAATTGCGAATACTATATGTTATGTGTGACACAAAATTTTATACAAACGGCATAATGTAAGAAAAAAGAACGTTCTTCGACTATTTTTTAATTATTTAAGTATAGTAGTATGGACTTTACGCAAGACATACTTGTAAATAAAACGAGTTAACCAGATACACACTGGTGCACGATTAGTTGTATACTTCGCAAAGATTAATGAGCAAAATGCATACTGTGTAATTGTTACTAATCGTATACACTATTTATGATCCCCTTTCGTATCACAAGTATGTGTGCGCGAAGAAATATTGGCAATACCTTTCGATATTGAACAATAAAAATTAATCTGTACCTCGTGCCATACAAGATTTTACTTTTATTTACTTTTGTATATTACACACATTTTTTACAAAGGATCTATAGTCACTGCCTTTAGCGTATTCAATGCAAGAATTGAATTAAAGATTATACACTCAATTGACATCAAGTAATGAAACGTCTCAATCGATTTTACATTATCTTATATTTAGTTATCGCCTGCATCGTTCGTAATCATAAATATGAAACTTGTGGTATTCCTACTGTAGGAATAATGTCAGAATAACTGTGCGAACGTCAATTTAACTCAATATTTATTTATTCCCATTCATCGTTTATAATACTTTTTTCAATGCAGCTTAAAACTACGATATGTAGGGCATAATACATACGTACATCCATCCATACATACATAAATACATACATACATACATACATACAAACAAACAAACAAACAAACAAACAAACATACATGCATGCATACATACATACATACATACATGCGAGTAAATCGATACTTTTGTAATTATTTTATGTGTGCCTTCAAGTTTAGAACGATGTATCAATGGCTTCAAGTTTCGCAATGAAAACTTACACGAACAAATTTATTGAAAAGTATTTTAGCATTACTTTTAGCATTTATGAATGCGATGAGTTCTGTTATAAAGATGTTATTAATTAGCTTTTTATTCAAAATCCTTCCTTCATTTTTTATATCTATTTTTTAATCATCGAATATGTAATTTAGAAATAGATGAGAAAAGTGCATTTAAAAGTTGCAGTCTATTATTCCATGAATCTGATTACGAGACATTTAATTTTGATTGTATAATTATAATTAAGTAAAAAGAAATTTGTTTTATATTTTTCAGAATATCCTCAAAAACAAAAAAGCTTCTGGTATTGTTCTGTTCTGTTTAACAAAATTCATGTTAACACTGGAAGCAATTATGCAAGAAAACATTGAATGACACAATGCTTCCTCAAAATCAATATTTCTTTTCACTAAGAAGAATCAAATGCTTTCTATGTAAATCTATGCAACCACAAAAAATTTTCCGCTGTTGCATTACTAGGTATGTCACGAAAACTGATCAAATTGTGATAACATTCAATGCAATGAGAGTTACTTTTCTGAGTACATAGTAGGGGTACTATAATAATTGATGTATAATTGTATGCATGAAGTACAGAAGTGTTTACTTTTTATATGAAATAAAGGCTAATGTGTAATCATTGATTAGGAATCGTATCATTGAAAATGAAAACCTTAAAACAAAATCTATCAATTTGGTATTTTTCAAAATAAATCAAATTATTTTTATATCATGTTTCTTTGCTCGTTTTCCTGTCATGACTATCAGTTTTACTGTTTGTGTTAACTGCAATTATTAATGTTAAATATTACCATTACATGGTGTTTTATCCTTAATATTGAATATTATTAATATTCTAATTTATTTGGAATATATTGTACTGAAAGCTTAGGAAAGAACTACCTATCTAATGAATTTGTATTCAAATTCAACTTAGTGTCAATATGGAACTGCAGTGATCTTGTTAGTATTATCTGTAATTTAGATTAAGTTCCAAGTAAACCGCTGTATATTATCAATATTATGATTATACACATAACTGCCAATCACCAGACTACGACTCATGTTATCTTTTTTTCTTTTTTTCAAAGTTTAATCGACACGAACCTAATAGTTTAAATCATTATTGTTTTCGAATTCATGACAATAAGATATTATTTTTATAGCTTATCAATATAGCATCTACACAATGGATCTCCTTGAACAGAAATCCATATAATTTGTCTGCTGCTTTTGTAATTAAATCTTAGTCTTTATATTTGAGGTAACAGCTGCAACACAAATAATAAATAATATTACAAGCATTTCTATTTCTACTGATATTTATGTGCGCGTACTTTTAATGTCTCTTTAGGTGCTCCTGCAACCACATTTTAATTATTAGAATCTACTTTGTATTTTGTTGTGTGTATACTTTGAATGAATTTATTATTATTAATATAATCACTGCAATAAAGAGACAAGTACATATTCCTCTGTTCGTTAATAAAATAATGTACACTTTAATCGAGTTCATTAAATTTCATATAATGCGTCAATTGTTTTTTGAACAGAATTTCACATTCCAGGCGTTTGAACACTACTGTTTTCTAGTCTGATAACTTGCGTGCACCAAAGACAGTTCATGAATGCATGTTACAAATTAAAGTAATTTAGACAAGTAACATAAATATATTGCTCAAGATTGACAAAATTTTGAATTAAATGAGTGCTTATAAAGCTATTAATGAAAATGTGCGATTTAAAACACTTCGGGATTGCGAATACAATTGTATGCAACCACGAAAATAAATTTGTCCGAAACTTTAGTAGACGTGAACATTCTCTGTCAATTCTTCTGCGTACCATACATATATAGTCGCGATATCTCGAGACGTTAATGACATGTTAACAATGAACTATAATAATTTTCTAGCATAATACTTTGTTGAATAGCCATATTCTTATATTCACGTATATAACGAAATACATAAGCATCTGTACAAAAACAGTTAATTCATGATGTAATGTGAGAAATTCTTAGGTAATAAAAATGTTACAATATTAAGCAGAGTTTTATAGATTAAGATGATCCAATTAACGTTACAGATAAATCACATCTTGTTACAGTTTGATTAACAAAATAAATGATATATTCAAACAGTAAAATATTATAAACTTTTTAAACGATGAACTTATAATTTATAGAAAAAAAAGAATATATTAATTTCTTGACGTTGTAGCTACGCATATAAATAAATACCGTATTTAGTGTTCCATGTTACACATAGTATTGTGTAATCGTAATCAGTTTTTAATCGACTTCACAAAGAAAGTAATTCTACGTTCGATGTGCATGCATGTATGTATGTAACATTGTTCGAATGGGTTGGCATTTTGTTAGTTAATCTTTATTTACTTATCAGGGCCTACTGACCTAATTTCGATCATATATGTAATGTATGTTCGTATGTATTATATGTTTGTCCACGAATATCTCGGTAACTACTGAACCGATTTTCGTGAAACTTATTGCATTTAGTTTAGCTTCGATTAACTTCGGTCATAAAGAGAAAATTAGTAAAATCGGTTAAGTAGTTTTGAAGTTACACCAGAATTAAGAAATCTGTTTCATCAACCGACTTCATTATTTAAATAAATGTAATTATATAACTTAAATAACAAAAAAGTAAAAAATAAAAATATTTAAAAAAAATATTTAGAACCGATTTCAAAAAATAAAGAAGCGGTAAAAAATAGAAAATACTTTTGTTCCTTATATAATCTACGACTCCCAATTTTTTTCAAGTCTGCGCAAGATTTACACAGTGCAAATAACGAGGCACCGACATATGAAAATTGAGAGTTGTAGATTAAATACCCACACAGCACAACGTCCGGCAAAGTCCCTGGGACGTCTGTAGATGTCTGTAGACGTCCCAGGGACGTCTTGTTACTGATCAGGACATTCAGACCGTCTTTACGTCCCGATCAGTAACAAGACGTCCTGAGGACGTCTGTAGACGTCCCAGGGACTTTGCCGGACGTTGTGCTGTGTGGGTACGGAACAAAATTATTTTTTACTTCCCACACAGCACAACGTCCCGGGGACGTCGACAGACCGTACCAGGAACGTCCCAGGTACGTCTGCAGACGTCTGAAGACGTCCCAGGGACTTTGCCGGACGTTGTGCTGTGTGGGTTTATAGCGATTTATAATTTTTTTGAAGTTGGTTTTAATTTCTTTTTTTTTTAATTTTTTTTTAACGTAGTAAAGAAACAATGCAGAAAAATATGCTAATTTGTTATTACATCAATCAAATAATGATAATAGATTGTTTACATTGAATTTTTTAGCACACCTTGCATCTCTAGTTTTCAAAATCGATCCAACATGAATATATATGCATTGTGTGCTCACTCAATTGATACACACATTACAACAGAGCTGTGGAATTATATATGTATGCACTTCCCTTTAAAGAATTTATTAATTCCTATGTATATACATGTGTGTGCGAGCGTGTGTCTATATATGTGTCATGCGAGTCAATTATTCAGCAAAACGAAAGGTTACTTGTAGTTTTTATTTCACTTTCTCCTAAAAAATGTTGTTAAATTTATACGTAACTCATTCACCATTATTTCTTTCATGCATTAACAGTAGTAAGAATGTATAAAAAAAAATTTAAATTAGCTTTCGACCGTAGATCTTAACTGAAATGGTATCGACGCACTGGTTCGGTCACTTTAAAATTTTTTTTTAAATTAGATTTCGACCGTAGATCTTAACTGAAATGGTATCGGCGCATTGGTTCGGTCACTTTAAAAAATATTTTTAAATTAGATTTCGACCGTAGATCTTAACTGAAATGGTATCGGCGCACTGGTTCGGTATAATGTATATTCTGTACTATTTTAAGGTACAGTAGTTCGTTATAAGATATGCTTAGTATGTATTTATTTGGAAAACTATTGCATTACTAGCGTGGCCTCTACTAGAAGCAATGTATAGGTATTCACATACTTTAGATGGAACATTATGAATTATTATAAATTTACAGAAGAGATGTTCGTCACACTCAATATCTTGAAGAAGGTGTTATAGTATAACGTATCGTCGGATCACGATTTTGAAATGATGCGATTTGAAAATGAGAAATGCAATTTGGTTATTTTCAATTCTCTACAATGTACCCTGTAAACTAAATTATTGATACACGATCATAAACTGAATATATATAAAAAAATATATAGTTTATAAGATGTGAGCCCAAGGCATTCAAAATACTTTATATGAAACTACATACATACATATACATATATTAAAGACTGTTAAGTGTTAAATCAACTGTAAATGGTAATTTCTATGTAAATCAGAGAAAATAAAATATAATGCTTAATTTGAATACGTTTATTCTACGTATATACGGATATTGTTAAAGATTCGGCGAGTTAAAAGAAATTTTATCATTTAGAAAATTTGTTTTATTTCAAGCGTGTTTATATTTCGAATAAAAAAAAAACGTATACAAAATGCAACCCTGATAACCAGATCTGGCAGCAGAATCTGACGTCAGAACCGTATTCGTCTGTGTCCGCATTTGGCTGCGTTTTGAGGTACAGATTCTGAGTCGCAGATCCTGATGTCAGATCGGCAGCAGATGGACAGGAGATTCTGCCGTCTGCTAGGTGTAGGAAATGTCATTGGGAAAAGGTAACACTCAATATCCCCGGCGTCCCTACCAACGCCGTAGTATTCAAACGACGAGAGGGAAAAATGATAGTAGTCTGACTAGTGAAACTAGGAACTTTATTTGACTCCCCGTGCACGACCTCGTGCACGAACAAAGGAATCGCAGAGATATCTCTGAGTAGTGATGGCTAGAACCATGATTTGTGAATCACGAGTGATCCGATCACGTTCGTTCCCAATCACGGTGATTTTTCACAGTGATCCGTGATTTTCGTGATCGCTTCTGATTGGTGCAGGCAGAACAGTGATCCGTGATCGCTTCTGATTGGTGTAGGCAGAACAGTGATCCGTGATCGCCTCTGATTGGTGCAGGCAGAACAGTGATCGCTTCTGATTGGTGGAGAGTATAACTGCTCTTTGCACGCACCACATAACCTGCATTTACTGACACCTAACCAATTACTGTCACCTTAAGTTATTTTACATAAAATAACGAATAAATAAACTATAGTATAGATTATAAGTTGAATTACACAATTCTTTTTGTTGTGTGACTTTACAACGTTTATTTATTCGCAATTTTAAGTAAAATAGCTTAGGGTGACAGTAATTGGTTAGGTGTCAGTAATTGGTGCCTTTACCCTATTCTATATTAACAACGTCAAAACAGAAATGCGAGTTACATCGCACATATTGAAGGAATAATGAGGATCAGTGAATTATAATGAATAATTTAATAATGATGAATTGCAATGGTAAGTTTAATTTCAAATTTCTGTAGACTTCATTCTATAAAATATAAATCTATCTAGAAAATAACATGTAATATATAATATAGGAACATACATAGAAATTTTATATAAAAAAAATTAATAAGTAATAAATATATGCGTAATATAATTATTTAAAATTGTATATAATATAAATACACTAACAAATATTTAAACTAAAAACAAAACAACAATATAATATAGAATAACAAAAAACTATGTATTAACATTTAAGAATAATAACATAGATAATTTTTTTGCTTCTAGACGGTTTCTTTTCTCTGTTAAAATTAACCCTGCTTTCGAAAATATTCTTTCGCATGGTACTGACGTGGCTACAATACAAAATAATTGATCTATTAATTTTTTTAACAATGGAAATTGAAATTTATGTTCATTCCACCAAATTAGTGGGTCCTTGGTTCTATCATAAAACTCCTCCCTTAAATAGTTATCTATTTCTATAAAGATTTTATTCTCTTGCGTAACAGCTTGTGGAGCATTTTTCTTGACATTTTCATTTAATGCATCCCATATCGATAATTCCTCTGTCTCATTTATGTCCGGCATTCGTACATTTGTTTGATGTTCTCTTTCAGTGTTATTTATGTCATCGACTAACATGTTTTTAATTTCAATCTTTAACATATTTACTATTTGTGGTGAGAACAAAGCATTTTTAAATCGGGGGTCTAGAAATGTGCAAATCTGTATTATAACATTGTTTTCTATATCTTCAAATCGATTTAATATTTCTTCTTCAATATTATATATTATTTGTTTAATGTTTACTGAAAATTCTTTTTGTTTTAGTTTTTCACAAATATTGTTTAATCCTGAAATTAGGGGTATCATGATAGATGCTGTAGGGTATTGTTCCCCACAAATGATTTTTGTAGCAGATTCAATAGGTTTTAATATGACTACTAATTCGTGCAACATTTCCCATTCTTCATTTGAAATTTGTGGTAGTTTTTTATTGATGATGGCTATTGTAGCTTTAAATGGATCTTCTAATAATATAAATCTATCTATCATGTAAAATGTAGAGTTCCATCTGGTTGGCACATCAAGGATTATTTTTTGGGGATTATCACCTAAAGTTATCTGATATGTCTTTAATTTTTCTGCAGCGATAGTGCTTTTTTTGAAATATTTAACTATTGTTCTTACTTTCTCAATCAATGAATCTATAATATCACCAGTTAAACTTGATTTCACTATTAAATTTAAATTGTGGGCAAAACATGGAATGTGTTTCCATGTCAAATATGTCACTATAGCACTTTTCATGTTTGCAGCATTATCGGTTATTGCAAAGTTTACTTTATTAAACACTTCCCATTCTTCACACGTTGTTTTTAATATACTTGAAATGTGTTGGCTCGTATGTGATCCAGTGATTTGCTCGCAACTTAAAAGTACAGATTCTAGTTGGAAATTAATCAAAAAGTGTGCAGTAATCGCTATGAACCCTTCTAAATTTTTGGACGTCCATGTGTCTGTTGTTATGGATACTTTAACAGCATTTTTTAATTTTTGTTGACAGTTATTTTTACATTGTTGAAAAAGTGTTGGTATCAATGCGTGTGAAATAAATTTTCGATCAGGAAATGTGTAATTTGGATTTAAAGCGGTAACAAATTCTTTAAAGCCTATGTCCTCCACGATACTAAATGGCTGTAGATCTTTTATGAATAATGAAAGTAACTTGTCATCAATATTCTTACGGTGTGATGCTGTCATTTTCCTAGGTAGAAATGATGTAATTTGCTGCTGTGTTGATATTGTTGTTATATTTCCAGAATATCCTGAGCGAGCTTGAGATATTGATGGTGGTGATCTTGAAATATTGCTTGGACCAGGTTGACAGATTTCCGGATCATCAGGATTGTGTAAAAACTGTAATGACTGCGACTGATGTAATGATTGTGGCTGGTCTGACGATTGTGGCTGATCTGACGATTGTGGCTGATCTGATAACTGCGACCAAAAGAAATGGAAATATGGAAAAATATATACTACAATCAATAGGTACATGAAAAAGCATGCAGGAGAATGTCTCTAGAGTTAAGATAGTTAAAATATTAGTATGTGCAAACATTTTAACATTTTAAAATAAATATTTTTGTTATATTTTTACATTTTTTTAGTTCATTTTAATTTGCATGTATTAATACAAAATAAATTATAATTATCTATTTAAATATTGACATATTATGTCTTAGTTCAGCTTACCTGATGTGTTCGTTGTCTCCATGCTGGTGAAATAGTTGGATGAACTGCACGTAGGTGCTTTCTTAAGGGTGCCGTCTCAAGTTTGTTATGGTCCGAATAGTAAACAAAGCGTCCGAAGCGTCCCCAGTAAAGAGACGGACCCTAATGAAACTAATGTGGTCGGTAAAAAGAAGTTGTACAGAGGTGACATCTCCAGGTACTCTATGTAGACGAATTTTTTGACGCATAGTTGCCACATTTTCTGTTCTCCCTGTCTCCGCCGCGCTGTTGCCACAGCTCCTTCTACTGATGAGAAGTCTTGGAGGAATACGGCACGAGAGCTGCGTCTAGGCAGGGATCAGCGGCCTTCAACTACAGCTGATGGAGGGGGTAACACCTACAGGAGCGGTGGTTATGTGTGCGTGACTGACGTGACTGACGCGCTGTTCCGCACACATAACCACCGCTCCTGTAGGTGTTTCTCCCTCCAGCAGTGGTACCTCGAGCCCCGCCGATCTCTGGTTATTAGGAGCCCGGCGACTATCCCCACAATTTCTTAGAATTCTTTGTTCGAGAGTGAGATAATCCGAAAACGAGCAAGAGCTTGGGGCAATACATACATCGATATTTTTCATGAGCAGAAATACGGACATTTAGAGCATCATATATTTAATTACAAATTATTAATAGTTAAACATCATGAAATATCTTTCTTAAATAGTTTTTGAATTGGTTGATTTATTATTAAAGAATTAATCAATTACTCTGCAAATTTTGATCACAAACAAATTTTTTACACCCTCTTTATGACAAGTAACCTCTTAAATGAGCAGAAATTGCGACATTCAACTTATCCAAAAATAATTGAAATCGGTGAGGAAACACCTATTCTGCATAATTACCTTTTTTTATTCGAAGATTTAATTCGAATAAATACAACGAATAAAGGATATTCTTCCGAATGGCTCACATTTTCTATCGTATCGGCATGAACGTTTCAGTAATATACTGCTGAGATTTTCCAGATGAAAATGAATTTAAACACGGTATAAATCGGATTATTTATAGCATTATTAGATTAGAAATGTTACGTATTTATATTTAAGTATCTAGTACAGTTCTAGAAATAATCCGATTTATACCATATTCGAATTCATTTTAATGTGGAAAATCTCAGCAGTATGTTACTGAATATTGAAAACGTGACATTTTACATTTTATCAACATTGTATGCCTCTCCAACCGAGATTACAAGTCACCGCACAGTGGAGCATTTCGGGTCGAAACACGGCACAAAACATTTTCTCACCCAAATCATATATTTATCGTTAATTTTGCATTTCATTCAGTTATTATGTATATTTGTGATCCTATTGGGCCAGTCGAATTAACGAAATTTGTTTATTTAATAGGGCATAGTACTTTTTTACAAATTGCCGACAATATCGACCACATTGTACATAGGAAAAAGTTCCGCATCTTTCACATGTAAAAATACTTCACTTACTTTGAATTTCAATGGCAGAAAAGGCATTTTTGTAAAAAAAAAGCGTCAGAGACCCCTTCTCGTCCCTCTAACTACCTCAGTTAAACTCCCGTTAAATATAAACAATCAAAATTGGGACATTCAGTACGATATAATTTCAAAAATATCAGGGATATCAAAATTAAATTTGGTACACTTCAAATACATACCTCAACACTTAATTCCATAAAAAATTAGTTGAATTAAGTAAACAACAATACTATAAACAACAATACAAGTTCTGAAGAGTTTCGTGGTTCTCGTGTTCAAAACCGTGTAGTCGCGTTAAAAATTAATGAATGTGAAAAACAATCATACTACCTGCAATCAACTACCTGTAAAAGAAAATTTGCAGTCTAGCGATATTTTTGTAAAAGGACTTAGTGCCGTGTTTCGACCCGAAATGCCCCACTGTGCGCCGTCGAAGAACTCAAATCCTATTTGAGTTTATCCAGATACCTATTATCATTGCCCATCTCTGTTCTCTGACCGCTTCGCCGTGATTCATTCAAGCCTCCTTGATGGCAAAATAGTGATAGGGGAAATGCGGCAACAGCGCGATTCGACTCTCGATACGTCTCGGCAACTATGTCTTTCCTACATTTATCGGCTAGATTAGACTTTCACCGGGTTTGATGGTACAATGCACGAATATACCATCAACGCCGGTGGCGGAGAATCCTTGAAGCTTCATTCTGTCATTCCTCGAGTCTGTCTCAGTACACGAGTCAGAAATTCATTATTATCTCAACGTGCGGTGGTTATTAGCGCTCATACGCACCAGACCACCCTGCACAGATGTCTGCTGAAGGCAACTATACCCGCAAAAACTTCTTTCATGCCGATTCCAGGGCGAAAGTTGTAATTTACGGTGTGTTTACTACATCTCGTATGCGCAGGGCTGGTGGAACCATTATGCAAGTTAGGCGCCGCATAAGGGCGCCAGCCGAATGGGACGCTAAAAAACTGTCTGGCACGCTTAATAATATAGGAATACAACCCCCACATAAACGAAATGTTCATCTCGTAAAAATAAAACATATTAAATAGAAAACAGGTGCAAAAATTTGGGGCACCAAAAATTTTCTTGCATAAGGGCGCCAACTAACCTCGCGTCGGCCCTGCGTACACGTCACGCTGGTGCTACGAGGCTAGACTACGCCATTAGCGCCACCAACGGACAAGCCTTGAAGTTTCATTCTGTCAGTTTTCGATTCATAAATTCATCATTATTTCGACATACGGTGGTTATTAGCACTCATACGCACCAGACCACCCTGCACGGATGTCTGCTGAAGGCAACTATACCCGCAAAAACGTCTTTCATGCCGATTTCAGGGCGAAAGTTGTAATTTACGGTTTGCTTACTATACGCGTATATGTACACGCTCAACTTAGCTTGTGTGAGCGTACGCACACATTCAACGCCCGGTGAGACGGCAGCCTTAAATTAGAGGTAGTTGTCTTATATGATAATTTTTTTTTACAGAGATTGCAAGTAGCATATCCCGTGGTGCCGACTTGTGTGAAGAAATTCCACACGTCACTTCCTCCCAATGCTCTGATTTGGACAGACATCTTAATTTAGATCTTGTCTCTAAGACGTGGAAAAGGAATCTGACTACGAGGGAAAGGTCTCCAAGCCTTAACAGTGTCGCATTTCGCGGGTGGAGTGGAGAATGCATCACCCCTTGTTTACATTATCTGAAGTGGCATTGACTCGCTTTGCTTTAGACTGCTTACAAAGATACATCCCATTGATACTGTTTCGATTTTCGGTTATACGTTTCAAAGATTACTTGCATCCTATTTTATATAAGTCTATATATAATATTTGAATCATGCTATATTTATAAATATGTTAATCATATTATATTTTTACATATGCTGATGATTATGAAAGTGGTGTAAGTTTAAAACTTAAAGATGTTGAATTTTTAATTTATTTTATGTTATATCAATCTACATTCCAATAATATGCAAGAATTTTTGCATGAAAAATATTTGACATAAGTCACTTTCATAATCCGTGGTAGATAAACATATGATACTTTTCGCATTACTAAATACATATTGATGGTATTACTTATTAATAATTAATATAATTATAAATGTTGGGGATATAATAAAGAAACATTTACACAACCATCAATTTACATATAGTGCAGTATATACACCAATACATAGAAAGTCTAGGCCTATATACGAAGTGGACCATTGATTCCCAATTTTTCTCAAAACATTTTCAAGGGTTCCTTCCAGTTGTCTACATATATTTTGAACGAATATAACATATATTATGTACATGCATAAACATAAATGAAATTGTCACCACTTTATTTATACTTATACATATGTACATGAATACCTATTGCCATTTTGAAATTGAGAGGAAGAATAAATATTTTACTCTTTAAAATACTAATATAAGATAAGGAAAAGAAAATTGAATTATTTTTATTTCTAATATTAAATAAAGCATATCCAAAAAAACGAAAGTAATATCAGCGCATTAGTTCGGTCAATTAAACAGTTTAAGGGGGTAGACACGTCACGTGACACGGGCGATGCACCGTACTGCAATACCGACAATCTAACCTGAAACATGGGTTTGTGATTTTTCGTTTTTCGTCCTTATATGAGCAGATTTTGGGCTGGGCGAGGTCTCATTCGAAAGAGGGAGATTCAATGCGGAGCGCTCTGCTCACCGTTTCAGTCACAAAACTCTTTTAGTGACCTAAAAATACTTAATTAGGTAAACACGCCACGTGACACGGGTAATGCAGCGCGCTGCATACCGACACAATCTGGCCCGAAATATGGGTCTGGGAAATTACATTGTTTGTCCTTATATGAGGAGATTTTGGGCTGGGCGAGGTCTCATTCGAAAGAGGAAGGTTCAGTGCAGCGCGCTCTGGTCATCGTTTGAGTCACAAAACTCTTTTAGTGACCTAAAAATACTTGTATTCTTGCGGTTGTATTTTGTCGAATTTTGCTCTACTTTCAACACTCATATTATTAGATATCAACACAATCTCGTCGAACCATGACCAGAGCGCGCTGCACTGAACCTTCGTCTTTCGAATGAGACCTTGCCCAGCCCAAAATATGCTCATATAAGGACAAACAACGTAATATCCCAGACCCATGTTTCGGGCCAGATTGTGTCGGTATACAGCGCGCTGCATTACCCGTGTCTACCCCCTTAATCAAGTTTAATTGACCCAACTAATGCGCTGATATCACTTTCGTTTTTTTTGGTTATTCTATAAATACGGTCGAAATTGTGATTTCATTAATTAAATAAAGCAAATTTTCGTTATATACAGAAAACATAACGTAATATTAAATTTATATTACATGCAGATATTGTTGGGCAAGCTATATTGAAGTATTTTACAAAAAATAATTCAATGATGAGCAAGATTTACTATCACAGTATTCACAGTGAGCAAATTCACTCGAGGCAAAAAAATCACGATCACGGTGATAATTCACCGTTAGTGATTTTGCACTCCATCTCTATCTCTGAGTCGACTCCACGACTCGACAGGACTAGCGTCCGCGACAGAGTAGGGCGAGTCCGCACGGGACTGCTCGCACGCAGTCGGCTATCCCCACTCCTGCACAGTCCGCAAGGAGGGAGTAGCCCAATCCCCACACACTCCCCCCCGAGTGCAAACGCAGTTACCTGCACGACTTAACACTACCTTATAACTTATATTAAAAGATTATGAAACATATTTACACATATACAATATATACATTGTGCTGCTTAGCACAGCGAAAGTGGCAGGGGTTAAACATTAGTGGGTGGTTCTGTCCCAGGCGCGAACGCTACCTTCTTTCTAGCATAAGTTTTAAGAGCTGGGCGCTGCAATGTAGTCGCCGGTACATCGGAAGACGACCCCGCGCTATTTGACAACGGATCGTCCTGCTCGTCTAGAATAAAGAACGCCGGTTTCAACAATTCCGTAGACACACTACGTGTAGCACCATTCACAATGATACGATAGACGGCATCCGATATACGCTCCTCAACCTTATGAGGGCCCGAATACGGTCGTTCTAAAGCTTTTTTTGCCATGTTTCTAAGGAACACATGGGTACAGGTTTTTAAATCCTTGAAAAAAATGCTCGTTTTTTATGATTGTGCACAACCGGCACCGGCCGAACCTGACGCATAAATTTTCTAAATTCTTCGATGAACATTTTGGGGTTCGGCGTTAGATCCTCCGGCAAGAAAAATTCTCCGGGGAGGCGAATCGTTGCACCGAATAAGAACTCGGCAGGTGAAGCACCCGTATCCGCCCGCACGTGCGAACGTAAACCCAACAATACGGTCGACAAAACCCGTGACCAGTTTTGGTCATTATGGCACATAATTGCCGCCTTCAAAACACGATGCCATCGCTCGATCATTCCGTTCGAAGCAGGATGATAAGGTGTTGTCCGAATTCGCTCACACCCGATCAGCTCGAGGAGCGCAGAGAATAATCGAGACTCAAATTGAGCACCCTGGTCAGTCGTAATAACTTTGGGAGAGCCAAAACGTGAGATCCACGTATCGTAGAATGCTCTCGATATCGTCTGAGCCGAGGTTTCCACTAACGGAACAGCCTCAACCCAGCGTGAAAATCTGTCAACCATTGTTAGACAATACAAGAATCCATTGCTCTGCGGCAATGGACCAATGATGTCGATGTGTACGTGGTCGAATCGACCATCAGGCGCGACAAAATGTTCGGGAACCCGCTTGACATGTCGCGATACTTTCGACATCTGGCACTCGACACAATTCTTACACCACCGCGCAATGTCGCGGTGCATGTTAGGCCATACATAACGCTGTCGAATGGTACGATCCGTTACCTTGGCACCCGGGTGCGCGGGTTTGTGAAATAAATCAAACACTCTTTCGCGTAACACCACGGGTATATAAGGGCGCAAAGCCTCACCCGACATTTCACAACAAATAGAGGTATGGGTTGGTCCCCATTGCAATTTAATAAGCTTTAAGCACGGGCTCGTGGATTTATTTAATTCCGACAATTCAGAATCGGCAAGCTGCTCTTCAGCAAGCTCTTTAAGACTAATCTCGACAGGAAGCCTGAGATCTTCAATTCTCGACAACGGGTCGGCAACCACGTTACTCGAACCCGCCAAATGCTCGATTGACGTAGTAAATTGGGCAATAAACGACAATTGCCGCACCTGACGCGGCGAAGCCTTGTCCGAGCGTTGAGAAAAGGCATAAACCAGCGGTTTATGGTCCGTTAAAATCTTAAATACCCGGCCATCAATAAAATAGCGAAAATGTTTTACTGACTCAAACATCGCAGTCAATTCGCGGTCATAGGCACTGTAGCTTAGTTGCGCTGGCGACAGCTTTCGCGAAAAAAATGCCAACGGCTCCCAAGAACCCGAAACTGATCGCTGTTCAAGAACCGCGCCCAACGCAAAATCTGAAGCGTCCGTTACAATGCGCGTCTCCGCGCCCTGACGAGGATGAGCCAACAAGGTGACTTCTGCCAAATTTGTTTTAATCTTATGAAAGGCGTCCTCCGCTTCCTTGGACCATATAATAGGCCTTTTGTCATTCTTCTTCGAATCCCTTAAGTAAACATTTAAGGGGGCTTGCATTTCTGCAGCATGCGGCATACTAAGTCGATAAAAGTTTACCATACCGAGAAATCGCCTTAATTCCATTACCGTTTTCGGTTTTGGAAAACGAAGGATCGCTTCCACCTTAGAGACAGTCGGGCGAATGCCCTTATTACTAATTGCATACCCAAGAAACTCGATCTCGGAGGACCCCAAGACACACTTGCTGACGTTTAGACGAAGATGAAAACGCCCCAATCTCTCAAAGACCGTGCGGAGATGTACGACGTGATCCGCCTCCGACGAGGATGCTACCAGAATATCGTCAATATACACGAACACAAAATCCAAGTCACCCAATGCACGGTCAACGTATCGCTGAAAGGATTGACTGGCATTTCTTAATCCATATGTCATAAATAAGTATTCAAAAAGACCGAATGGCGTAATAACCGCCGTCTTCTCGACATCCTCCGGTGCCATGGGAATCTGATTGTAAGCTCTGTGAAGGTCCAGAGATGTAAAAATTGTCTTACCGGCCAGATTAGTCGAACAGTCATGCAAGTGTGGCGTGGGGTACCTATCCGGGACAGTCAACGCGTTAACCCGACGATAATCTCCCGCAATTCGCCACGTACCATCTTTTTTTAGTACCATGTGTATTGGACTACACCAGGGACTGGACGACGGTCGACATATACCCGCCTGCACCAGCGCTCTAAATTCTGCCTTAGCGGCTTTTAATTTGTCCGGACTCAATCGCCTAGGACGTTCCGAAACCGGAGGGCCCGAAGTAATAATGTGGTGATATACATCACCCTGGCACGGAGGATCCAAACGTGTCGCCCCAGTTATCTCAGGAAATTCCCGTAAAATTTTTGCGTACGTTGATAAAGGGTCAACCGTACTCACCGCGACGAAATCAACGGCTTTCACCGTCGTATTTACGAACACACTGGTCGTCGAATCAACCAAGCGCCGCGCCGGCTGCGCAGATCAACCATAAGCCCGTAGTGCGTCAAAAGATCGGCACCCAATATCGGATATGGAACCGCGGCAATGGTAAAATTCCATTTAATCTCGCGCCTTAGACCAATGTCGATTGTTCGAAACGATTCACCAAAAGTACTAATACGCGTGTCATTCGCGGCAAACAGCTTAAGCGCGCTCGGCTCGCCGTGGATTTTCTTAATTGCCGGAACCAGCGAGATGTCCGCACCAGTGTCGACCAAGAACATTTGTCCCGAGATACGATCCTTTACATGGAGACGCTTCGACGAAGATCGATCCTCCGCTTTCGTCTCCGACACGGAGGATCGCGTTAGTTTACCGCCTTCCAAGTTTTATATTTCGAACACCAAGGTTTACAACTCTTTGGGTTATCTGGATAATTTTCATGCGCATAGCAAAGTTTCTCTTGCGCAGGTTCAGACGACCGTGTGTGCTGTTTGTTATTACTACGTGACGTTGAGCGACCGCGACGCGATCCGCTCTTACGTTCAATACGGCTTAAGCGCGTCGACATTGTATCTAACCGCTTTGATATCTGTTTTATTTCGCTCACTAATCTATCCAATGTTGCATTAGTACTATCGGAAGAGACCGCGGAAAGTGGCATGGATGCCTGCGCTGACGAAGGCGCGGATGAAGCAATTACGACCTCCGAGGCCTTAGTGTTGTCCGCAATCTTGTCCGCCATTATCGCCAATTTGTTTAAATCATTCGTGTCGCTCGCGGCGAGAATAGCCCGCGAATTCTCTGGCAATTGTTCTAAAAATATTGTTCGCATGACCGAGTCGTCGCATTGACCGTCATTCAAACCGCGCAAACGATTCAAAATTAATGAAGGCTTGCCCTCAGTGATAATCTGCCCTTTTAATAATTTTCTGAGGTTTGACTCTTCCGAATCCGCGAAAGTTGCAATGATCCGCCGCTTGATTTGATCAAAAATGTCAGCCGGACGCGGGACTTGCTTAAAAATGTCCTTAATCGTTAATCCGACATCCGTGTCAAGCGCGGCTAAAATAATATCCGCTTTGGTCGCTTCAACTGTAATTTGCGCCGTACGCAATGACGCTTCTACCTGGTAGAACCAAAATTCTGGGTCCGCGCGAAAAAATTGCGGAATTTTCGGCACGCGATAGTGGTCAATTCGCACCTGCGCGTCGATTTCGCCGGCAGAATTGAGAGCTGTATGCTCGTCGTTCAGCGGCATTTTGCTTAATGCTAATAACAATACTATAATACAACAGATTACGCCAAATCGAAGAATAATTATTACGGTTGAAACGTATGATAATAATAATAACATATAAAGAAAACCGTGACTACGTCCTAATTACTATACTATGTAAGTAAATGCGCCTAACACGCCGAAATCGCGTTTTCGGTAAAACGAAATCGAAACTAAGTTTCGCCTTCAAGGGCAACACAGTCGAGTACAAAAAACTCGCTGTCGCAACAACACACGACGGAATTCTCGGAAGGCACGGTTGACACGCGCCTATACTCAGCACGCACAACGCGGACCACGTGCAATTCTGGAAACTCACGAACGATCGCGCAACGTCGGAACCCTTACGCATGCCTACCGCTCACGCGGGAACGAATATTGCGGCGTTTGAACAATCCTAGCGCGCGGACAGAACCGTTAACCCAAAACAGAGAAAATTAATGCCACTCTCGCTTACCACGCGATGAAAATGATTCCCTCATCCTAGAGCTCGTGGAGGAGGATGATGCGTTGTTGGACATCCAGGAACCCGGAGAACGATCTCGTTCAGCCCGTTGTCTCCGCAATCACCAAAACTCGAACGTTGTCTCAGCCTACCGACAAACTTGAACGATGTCTCAGCCAATCTCAAAGCTCGTGCGTTGTCCCAGCCGAACTCAGAGCTCGTACGTTGTCGCTACAGACCTCAAACCTCGTACGTTGTCTCCGCAAAGCTTAGAGCTCGTACATTGTCGCCGCAGACTTCAAAACTCGTGCGTTGTCTCAACAGACTTTGAAGCTGGATTCAACGAATCCAGGACGTCCTCTCGATCGCCGTTGAAGCGAGCAATTTCGACAATCACGTCGGGGTCACCAATTTGTAGGAAATGTCATTGGGAAAAGGTAACACTCAATATCCCCGGCGTCCCTACCAACGCCGTAGTATTCAAACGACGAGAGGGAAAAATGATAGTAGTCTGACTAGTGCAACTAGGAACTTTATTTGACTCCCCGTGCACGACCTCGTGCACGAACAAAGGAATCGCAGAGATATCTCTGAGTCGACTCCACGACTCGACAGGACTAGCGTCCGCGACAGAGTAGGGCGAGTCCGCACGGGACTGCTCGCACGCAGTCGGCTATCCCCACTCCTGCACAGTCCGCAAGGAGGGGGTAGCCCAATCCCCACATAGACACAGCCAACAGCGCCATCTGAGGGCTAGACTTTTCAAACAGTTCCCTACCCGTGACGTCACATGGCCGTCCCTACACACCAACCCAAATGTAGCGTTATTGCTGTAGGTGTATCCAACCCCCTTATATAACCTGCCAGCAGATTGTGCAATAGATTAAATAATTAATTCTACTTATTTCCAAAAATATTTATTTATTTTTTACAATTGGTACAGAATAACATAAGTAGCGCATATAAATTCGAGGAAGAACATTCAATATTTATATTTATAAATTCATATATACAATACGTCCCGTAACTAGTGGTACCTATTAGGTCTGATATCAGAAGATTTCCTATATTTTCGACTTCTTTTTTCTGTAGAATCACCATATTCCGTATTGTGTTAGCGCTGAAAACAAATAGAACATTGGTATAAAATTAAACGTAACGTATGTATAAACAGGATACATGCGATACTTCCCACACAGCACACGAGGTCCCGAGGACGTCCGTTTTAGGTCCCTTCTAGGTCCGTAGGTCTGAAGGTCCCGGTTGGTAACAAAACGTCCCTGGGACGTCCGTGGGCGGCTTTGGGACGTCTATAGACGATTTTGGGACGGTTTTGGGACGTCGTGTAACTACAGTGGCGCCATCTGTGCAAAGTCCTAAATACGTCCCTGGGTTGCGCTTGGGACGGGCCTTGGGACGTGTTTGGGACGGGCCTTGGGACGTGTTTGGGACATGTTTGGGACGTATTTGGGACGGGCTTGGGACGGGCTTGGGACGTGTTTGGGACGGGCCTTGGGACGTGTTTGGGACATGTTTGGGACGTATTTGGGACGGGCTTGGGACGTGTTTGGGACGGGCTTGGGACTTATTTGGGACGGGCTTGGGACGTTTTAAGACGTCGAGTGCTACCTGCTATATAGGCGCCATCTATAGAACGTCGTCTATACTATGAGGTGCATTTCAGTTTCAAAGGATATTTCAGCGAAAGTGTATTATCTGCTTATGGACAGCGTCCAATTCAAGAACTACTCTAAAATGGATTGAAATGTTGAAAGATTTGTTTGGAGCGAGAGTTCGAAACAGGCGGTAGGTGTAGAGGTGTGCGAATTTCTTTCCTAAAATCTATGCGGGGAGTGAGGAGTCATATGGACCCGAATATGGTACATCCTGAGGGTTTGTATATATATATATATATATATATGTAGGGTCTAAATTAGGCTAAATGCATTGGGACGGTGTTGAAGACGGTTATCGATACGATTAAAATAAAATGAAATTTGATAAAAATGTATTTCCATTTATTTCGTTACAGTACACTACAAATTATATCATCCACTGCATTACACTATGTGTGTTTACAAATATTGAAAAACTACAATACTACAATATTATTATTCTATTTGTTATAAATTATAAATTAAATTATTCTATTTCTATAATCAAATTGCTCGTGCGTGCATGCGCGAAATGACTATAGAATGCACCTAGAATGAGTAGTGGATACACCTGTAGTTGGTTGGAATATACAAATCAGAGTATACAAAGTGTACACAGAATACACGTATCGCGTACGCACTTAAAACATATATACAATACATGAAATATATAAATATAACATATGTTAGTGTACATAATACACATATCGGATTTTACAAAAATATACGGTAGTGATAGAGTAGTAGATACACTACACAGTGGCAGACAAACATATAGCAATCAATGCAGCACACAATGATTGCAAATTGCCATCATCACTTTACATTATATTTACAACATATATTTTAGTCATATTTAGTAAATTAACATCCCACACAGCACAACGTCCCGGGGACGTCGACAGACCGTACCAGGGACTTTGCCGGACGTTGTGCTGTGTGGGATGAGTCTAACGATATAGCAATATTCATCAAAACATGTAGTAAATGTATTGATTCATTGCATGATCAAGAATTCAACTCATGAAAGTCTGGCTGGGTAAAGTTAGAAACCCCTACGTGCTTTGTAGAGATCTAGAAACAGTCTAATTTATTCATCCTAACTGCTTTTCAAATAGTTTTACTAGTTTATAATGTCCTATGTATTATCTACTAAATTAGATTGTCCTAAGTTTACGTAAGGTGTTTAATTTTAGTGATTTTAAATGTGCCATGCGGGGAGCAAATTCCTCTAAAGTAGACGTTTGTGAAATGGACATTAATAATTTTTTTAATTGGGAAAACTTCACTGCTCAGCACAAATTAAAAAGAAATTCTCCTAAATCATAGATTCATGATTTTGTATCTGTGCAATTCACAAGAGGGGAAAAATCTTGAAATATAAAAATGATTTTTCTGCTGAATTTAAGGAGTTAAATTTTCTTAATGCGAAAACAATGAAAACTAAGTTATGAAAACCAAAAGCCAGAGTTCAATGTAAAGGAATTTCAGCAGAGAGAAAAGAAAATTTAATTACGAAATTGTAATCAATCGCCTTGCCTTTTGGGAATCATTAAACGTGTCTGATTATTAACTTTAAATCGTTATGTTCCTGTCTATGTTTAATTTGTTCGTATGTTTGTTGTAAGTTGTATGTATATGTTTATTTTTAACTACCTAATTTATGCCAATGTTATTTCTGTTTAAGTTGTACATTTAAAAGTATGAATTAAACCCGATTTCAAGTGTATGCTATATTAAAATATCCTATCTTACCTACTTGGTTTACTAAGTTAAAATATCCTATCTGGAACTAATGTTCAATCCTAATCCATGCGCTTAAAGACGTATCCGGGACCACTTTTTTTGTAATATTCGTCATTCAGAGGATCTATATAAGCCGTACGTGGGAAATTCAGGACGTCCCCGGGACGTTTTGAGGACGGTTGTTGAGTCCGAATCCAGGCGCTTTAAAAGACGTACCCGGGATGACTTTTTTGCTAACATTCGTCCTTCAGAGGACGTATATGAGCCGTTCGTGGGACATTCGGGACGTCTCCGGGACGTGCGGTACGTCTGGGACGGACGTCCCCGGGACGTTTTGAGGACGATTGTTCAGTCCGAATCCAGGCGCTTTAAAAGACGTACCCGGGATAAATTTTTTGGTAACATTCGACCTTCAGAGGACGTATATAAGCCGTTCGTGGGACATTCGGGACTTCCCCGGGACGTCCGGTACGTCCGGGACGTACGTCCCGGGGACGTTTTGAGGACGGATGTGTGCTGTGTGGGTTAGTTCAGCTCTATCTTCGCACAGCACACACCCTAGGCGATCATGCATGCTCCTGCAAACAGTAATATTTATAATAAAACATATGTTAAATTATTATATACGAAACAAGACGCTAAACATTCGCACTTCGCGCATAACCCTATTTTTTTATCTTGCAGATAATGTGACTTTCGATTTCCGTGACATAGATAATTGGAAATTATTCAATACCATACTTACGTTTGCTTTCTGGATACATCGAGATGATTTGCCTGGATAGTGGTGGATGAAATTACTTGGAATATTCTTCGATCTTGCCGGCAGTGACTGCCACTGCCAACTAGGGATGCCGATTTAAAATCGATCTTTCAAAGATCGATCTTTTTTGTCGCGATTTTCGATTTTTTAAATCGATTCTCAAGACAGAGATCGATTCGAAGATCGCATCGCAACCAAAGAGATCGTGGATCCCTAGCGGCGTGTAGCGTAAACTTTAGAAGTGCGAAATTTGACTGCATTCATTTTGCAATTTAGGGTGTCCAAAACTACCGTTTGGCCGGTATTCATTCAAGCATTCGGCATCCTTTACTAGCCATTATATTAGTAGAAGATACCGCATGCTTAAGCATTTGCTTACTTAGAGCATATAAACATGGAGGAAGCATGTAATAGGCGAAAATGTAGATGGCAATAGAAAGAAAAATATATACATTGGGGACACCCCTTTCTAACATTAAAAAAATACACTGCCGCCCCTGGCGCTAGAAAGAGAGGGGGTGTCCCCAATGTATATCTTTTTCTTTCTATCGCTGTCTACATTTTCTCCTCTTGCAGCTTCCTCCATGTTTATATGCTCTAAGTTTGCTTAAGAATAAGTAACGACTATGAATACCGGCCTTTATATTCTTTTATTATAATGAATCGATCTCGACAGAATCGATTTTTTAGGTTCCGATTTTTTTACGAATCGATTCTTTGCACAACGATCTGAACTGAATCGAAAAATCGATTCTACGGGAAAGATCGGCATCCCTACTGCCAACTAGTCATGGGCGATATTTATCGATTACTGTATATATCGATATTTGCCTGTCAGAATATCGATATTTTTTATCGATACTTCAAACACCGATAATTACACATATCGATACTTTTGGTCCGCATATCGATAATTTTTTGCACCCTCCATGGGCGAACTCCACTTACCTCTAGATCGCCCGAATGGATATGTAGAGGGTTGCGGGCGTTTTTTCTTTTTTCTTTATAATTATAGAAAATTAAATTACTTGTTATCATTTTAACACTTTGAATCGAATTATCGATAGTACCAATATCGATACTTTTTGAGTAATATATTTCATGTATCGATAATGAACGAAAAATATTTATCGATATGCATTATCGATAGTTGAGACCAATATCGCGCATCACTACTACCAACAACTGCCAGTGACTACCATGTAAGACCTCGAAAACGAACGCAAACTGGACGTAGAGTCGTGACCAATCGCGAGATTCGGTACTATGGCGCAGCCAATCCGAGCGTTGGTCAAGACTCTACGTCCAGTTTGCGTTCGTTTTCGAGGTCTGAGATGGCAGTCACTGGCAGTGGCAGTCAGTGCCGGCAAGATCGAAGAATATTCCACGCGATTCTAAAATTCTGAGTATCAATATCCAGGCAAATTATCTCGATGTATCCAGAAAGCAAACGTAAGTATGGTATTGCATAATTTCCAATTATCTATGTCACGGAAATCGAGAGCCACATTATCTGCAAAACAGAAAAATAGGGTTATGCGCGAAGTGCGAATGTTTAGCGTCTTGTTTCGTATATAATAATTTAACATATGTTTTATTATAAATATTACTGTTTGCAGGAGCATGCATGATCGCCTAGGGTGTGTGCTGTGCGGAGATAGAGCTGAACTAAGTATCGCATGTATCCTGTTTATACATACGTTACGTTTAATTTTATACCAATGTTCTATTTGTTTTCAGCGCTAACACAATACGGAATATGGTGATTCTACAGAAAAAAGAAGTCGAAAATATAGGAAATCTTCTGATTTCAGACCTAATAGGTACCACTAGTTACGGGACGTATTGTATATATGAATTTATAAATGTAAATATTGAATGTTCTTCCTCGAATTTATATGCGCTACTTATGTTATTCTGTAACAATTGTAAAAAATGAATAAATATTTTTGAAAATAAGTAGAATTAATTATTTAATCTATTGCACAACCTGCTGGCAGGTTATATAAGGGGGTTGGATACACTTACAGCAATAACGCTATATTTGTGTTGGTGTGTAGGGACGGCCATGTGACGTCACGGGTAGGGAACTGTTTGAAAAGTCTGGCCCTCAGATGGCGCTGTTGGCTGTGCCTAGGGGCGGTATTCACAGTCGCGTCTTGAGCAAATGCTTGAGATCATCTTCTAGAAGACGATCTTGTTTGCCTGAAGACATCAGGTATTCATAGTCGTTGCTCAAGATGATCTTAAGCATTTGCTTGGAATAAGCTATTGCTTATATGACGTATCCATTTACTTTATAAAGCATTTACTCAAGCATTTGCTCATTCACGTTCGGAAACTTTCGGAATAATTCTGTTAGAACAACCAATGATGAAGGATATTCCGTTCGTTCTTTGGTGGACAACGGAGTAGGATACTCGAACGTGAGTGATACGTATGACCGTCGAGGTTATATTATAGCGATGCCGGGGGACAGTTTATCGGAGAGTCTCCGGAATGGCGAGGATATATATATATATATCCTTATATATATATATATGTTTAGGACTGTATATCTTGTAAAAATTAGAATTAAGTTGTACATTGTTTTAGCTCCTAAGAGTAGATTATAGCTCGCGGAGTTTCGGTAGCTGTCACAAGTCGACATGACTAAATGGTTTAAGTGTCACCATCTCGGTGATTGCTCCCGAAACATTGTAGTCTCCCCACTCTTATACATTAGATCCGTTTCCGCGATCGCGGCCTTCTCGAACCAGTCGGTTCCAAAATCTCGGAGAGAGAGCTCGCTTATAGCTACGTACTGGTGCTTAGTGCTACTTAGACAAACTCTCGTGTTAAGAGTGCGTGCAGTATCGCTCTCCTTAAATCAATTCTCGGGTCAAAGTTAGTGCAAGACCAGAACACTTTTATCAGAGTTAAACTCCTTCTTGAAATCTAAATCTTAGATACAATTCAAGCTAGAAGTTCATAAGGCTATATTAATCCTACTTAAGAGTACTTATATCTACCTAAACTTAATTAATACAAATTCTTCAATACTACTTACTCACTACTTATACTTACGGGTAAAACTAGAATTCTTAAGCTAAGTTTACTAAAAAATACAGTTGTTCTTAAAACCCAACTCAAACAAATGGTCCTTCGAGCCGGATATTTAACGCGGTGATTGAAAAATCACTCTTCTAAAACCAGTGAACAAAGGAATCCGCTGCGTAACCGTTGTTACACGAGGCTTCGAACGTTCTCGACCTCGTTCGAATTCGTAAACAGTGCCGGTCACATAGTTTTTCTGCGACCGAACGTTCGGGAATCTGGAACACAATGGACACACTCATAACAGAACAGAAATACCTACACAGAAGGATTTCAAGGTTAACGGAGAATATGAAGAAGTCCGGCGCTAGCAAAATTACGAAAGGCGTAATTATTTCTCGACTGGAACTTTTAGAAGGTTACTGGGCTACGTTCCTCCAAAACAACTCGAAAATATACGCGAGTTTCAAGGAAGAGCACAAGGAAAAGGCATATTTCAAGGACGATCACATGAGCTTGTGCGAAGAAGCTTACCTACAGCAGAAAGCTAGTCTGCTGGATTATCGAGATGATTTTCCTGAAGAACTGGATGAAACAGTACACACTGGAACCGACTCCCAAGGCAGGACTTTAGAAAAAATTCCTATCCCTAAATTCTCAGGGGATTATCAAAACTGGCCAAGTTTTCGTGATTTGTTTCGCTCTCTGGTGATCAAAAACTCGAACCTCTCCGACGTTGATAAACTAAATTATCTTCAAACCAGTCTAACCGACGAAGCAGCGCGACTGATTCAAAACGTTACGTTAACGACGTCTAACTTCAAGCGAGCGTGGGAAACAATCCTAGAGCAGTACGACGTCCCACGTCTCCTCATTCACGCTCATGTCACAAAGCTCCTGTCTTTGCCGGCTATGACGAAAGAATCAGCGCAAGAACTAAAGGATTTGCTTCATGGGACCCGAAATGCAGTGGACGCGTTGGCAACGCTGAATCTGCCTGTTGAACACTGGAGCGCCTTCCTAGTCGTGCTTACGGCTGAACGTCTGGATCCAAACACGAGGATGGCCTGGGAGATGTCCATCGGAACGACGCCGCAGCATCCGACCTTCGAGCAGATGAAGACATTCCTCAGTTCTCAAGTGAGAGCACTGGTGGCATCTGGAGGCGCCACCGGTGGATCAGCTGGTCAACACCGTTCCGGAACATCGGGTCACCAAGGAGGTGACAAGAAATCATCTGGAGCTTCCAGTGGAGCAGCGCGTCAGCCCAAGACGCACTGTGTAACGAAGAACGCCGGGACTCAGAAGTGTGCCCTGTGCTCAGGAGAACACTTCATTCTCTACTGTTCTTCGTATAAAGCGCTGGGTCCTCGGGAGAGAAAGGCTAGGGTAATCGAAAAGAAATTATGTTTTAATTGCCTAGCGGCGCATTCTTCTCGCGAATGCAAATCAAACAAGCGATGTCAACTCTGTCTGGGTAAGCACCATACCTCAATTCACATTCCCTTGGAACCAAACACTGCTCCTGTCATTAATTCGCAGGTAACGCAACAAACGGGAGTAACCAACCAGCGCGCTTCTTCGTCGCTGAACTCGACCACAACTACTCATTGCGCTCAGACTCAGATGGGCGCTACTCAGATGGGCGCTACCATGCTTCTCGCTACGGCTTTGGTGCGTGTGGCTTCCGTGACGGGTGAAGGGATAACGGTCAGGGCGCTGATCGACCCGTGCTCCGAGGTGTCCTTGATTGGTGAGAGTATCGCTCAATTACTAAGGCTTCCCAGGACACCAACAAATATTCCGGTAATAGGCGTAGCGAAGAACAAAACTTACTCTAGAGGTTCGGTGACTTTAACGGTTTCTCATCGCAAAAACAAAGCGGTGAATCTCACGGTTCAAGCTCTGGTACTTCCACAGCTGTCTTCCTATCAGCCTAGTCCCGCTCAATTTTTAACTTCTATGCCGCACTTAACGGATATCGAACTTGCTGCCCCAGATTTTCTATCCTGCAGGAAAGTCGAAATACTCTTGGGGGCAGAAGTCTACTCACAAATTATACTTGAAGGGTTAATACATGGCCCTCCTCGCACGCCCGTAGCGCAATCTACCACGCTAGGCTGGATTCTTACTGGCCCGATCGCCGATCGGGGAAATCTCTCTAACGCGAAAACCGCGGTAACACTCCAGTGCTCGACGGAGGCCGATATCTCGGAAATCTTGCAACGGTTCTGGGCAATTGAAGAGGTATCGACACCATTTACTGCGTTAAATGATGACGAAAAGGCGTGCGAGGAACACTTCGCGCAGACGCATTCTCGGGATGACAGTGGCAGGTATATCGTCCGACTACCGTTCTCGCGTGCAAAATCTAGCCTCGGTCTATCTCGCGCGACTTCCGAGGTTCTCTTGAAAAAACTCGAAAGACGATTCCGGAATTCTCCCGAACTGGAAACGAAGTACCGTCAATTTATGGATGAATATGAGTCGCTTGACCATATGAATCTAGCTACGAGGGATTCGCGTGATATTTCTAGCCACTATTATTTACCTCACCATGGGGTAATCCGCGCTTCGAGTACTACTACGAAACTTCGTGTAGTTTTTAACGCGTCTTCCAAAACGACCTCTGGTCTTTCACTCAACGATCTTGTACACAAGGGGCCTAACTTGCTTCCGGAGATATTCGATATTTTATTACGATGGCGTCTTCACTCCGTAGTGTTCTCCGCGGACATAGAAAAGATGTACCGCCAGATACGCGTGCATGCGGACGATTGCGATTTCCAACGCATTCTTTGGCGGAAGAACGCGTCGGAGCCTGTGCAGGCGTATCGACTGCTCACTGTCACATACGGGATGGCGTGTGCGCCATACTTGGCCATTCGTACTTTAAAACAATTGAGCGCGGACGAAGTTGATCGGTACCCTTCTGCCGCACCGTGCTTGCTTAACGACGTTTACATGGACGACGTTATCTCGGGAGCTGATACCGTTTCAACTGCGCTCCACATTCAAAAGGAATTACTTTCTTTGCTCAAGGCGGGCGGTTTCAAACTCCGAAAATGGGCGTCGAACGCGCCCGAGCTTCTCGAAACGCTGCCTCTCGATTATGTAGCAGTCACCCCGGAGCTGTCTTGCAACTTCGAGGGCACCTTTTCTTTACTGGGTCTGAAGTGGCAAACCACTTCGGATTGTTTCTTGTTCTCCGCTGCGCCTAAAAAGCGAGACAACGCTCTTACAAAACGTATTGTCTTTAGGGAAACCGCGAGTCTGTATGACCCGTTAGGATTTCTGGCTCCGGTAATAATTGCCGCGAAGATATTCGTGCAATCTCTTTGGCTTATAAAACTGGGATGGGATGAGTTGCTCCCTTTAAATCTAACCGAAACCTGGGAGCGTTATTACGACGGATTGAGCGCTCTCTCCTCATTGAGGATACCTCGATGGCTTGCCGTGAGAACGGAATCTGGACTCTATGAATTGCACGGCTTCGCCGACGCGTCGGTTACGGCGTACGCCGCCGTAATTTATCTCCGTTCCTTGTCCGAAGATGAGTCCCCTCGTATTAATCTAGTCGCGGCCAAAACACGAGTCGCTCCACTGAAACAAATATCACTGCCACGGCTCGAATTGTGTGCCGCCACACTTCTTGCTAGACTGACAATACGCGTTGTACAAGCTCTAAACTTGCCTCGGAGCACGGTACATTTATGGTCAGATTCTACGATCGTCTTGAGCTGGCTGCAGAAGCCGCCATCTCATTGGAAGACATTTGTCGCTAACCGCGTTTCTGAAATTCAGACTACTTTACCTAATGCGAGGTGGCATCATATTCGGACGAAGGAGAATCCCGCTGATTGCGCATCGCGAGGAATTCAGGGGGAGCTTCTAATAAACAATACGCTCTAGTGGCAGGGACCTTGCTTCTTGAAGCAATGTCAAATCGACGTTGAGTTTAGTCGAGTGGTCGAGTTCAGCACGACGGAGGAAACGCGCACGAAATCCGTTCATACTGTGACAAAAAGTGAAAATGAACCCCCGCTATGGGATATCATAAACAAATATTCCTCGTTTAAAAAGCTGAATCACATCACTGCTTGGTGCATTCGCTTCACTTGGAAGCTTCAACGCAAGTCTGCACTCGAAATTCCAAGAGAATACCTCACCGTTTCAGAATTAGAGTTAGCCAGACTCACCTTAATCAGAGTTGTACAGCGCCAAGCTTTTGCTAGAGAGATCTCAAGGTTAGAAAATTCCGTTTCTATCTCCCGAGGTCCCCTCTCTCGTCTCGTTCCCTACGTGGATGCCCAAGGCATCCTTCGTGTCGGCGGTCGCCTAAAACACTCCACGCTGGATTTCGACGAAAGGCATCCGATAATCCTACCGGAGAAAGGACATTTTACTATTTTAATTGTACGCGACCACCATGAGAAAGCGCTTCATGGCGGTACGCAACTTACCTTAAGTATGCTGCGACAAAATTACTGGGTTCTTCGAGGACGCCGCGTAGTCCGCACATATATACACTCGTGTGTAACTTGCTGGCGATGGCGAGCCAAGGCGTCGCAACAACGAATGGGGAATTTACCCCCCTCCCGCGTGACTGCCGCGCGACCTTTCCTTAACTCGGGAGTCGACTATGCCGGTCCGTTCCTTACGAAAACGTCTCCGGGACGCGGTCACCGCACGAGAAAATCTTACGTCGCCGTCTTTATATGTCTATCTACGAGAGCGCTACACTTAGAACTTGTATCGGATTATACTACGGCGGCTTTCTTAGCGGCGTTTCGACGATTTGTATCCCGCCGCGGTCATTGTGCGTCCATGCGTAGCGATTGCGGAACGAACTTTGTAGGCGCCGACAAGGAGCTTCGGCAATGGTTCTCCTCTGCAACCTACGAACTGGGCGAATTGGCGCCCCTTCTAGCCGGAATGGGCACGACGTGGATCTTCAATCCGCCAGCCGCGCCTCACTTCGGCGGCATGTGGGAGGCCGCGGTGAAATCTATGAAATTTCACCTGCGAAGAGTCATCGGTGATACCCCGCTGACGTTCGAGGAGATGTCTACATTGTTGACTCAAATCGAAGCCTGCCTCAATTCTAGGCCACTCTTTCCGTTGAGTGACGAGCCTGACGATTTTAATTTTTTAACCCCTGCGCACTTTCTTGTAGGCTCTCCTTTAACAGCTATTCCGGAACCGTCACTTGCTGTAGAGCCCAGTAATCGACTGACGCGCTGGCAGTTGATTCAGCAGATGAGAGACCACTACTGGCGACGCTGGACAGCAGAGTATCTCCAAACTTTGCAAGGGCGACACAAATGGGTGACTGGCCACCCAAACGTGCAAGTAGGCGACCTCTGTCTCGTGCGTAACGAAGCGGCGCCTCCAACCCACTGGCCCATCGGACGCATTACTGCCGTACATCCGGGGAAGGACGACCTCGTCCGAGTTGTCACTATCCGGACACCGTACACTACACTGCAACGGCCGATTGCCAAGATCAGCATTTTTCCCTCGGCGTCTAGCGACAGTGATCCGAGGCGCTCTATGCCAGTACAAATCTGAACTTTCTATCGCAGTGCTTCCGAGCTACTGACATTCGTCTCGCACCCGCGACGAAGGCGGGCGGAATGTTTAGGACTGTATATCTTGTAAAAATTAGAATTAAGTTGTACATTGTTTTAGCTCCTAAGAGTAGATTATAGCTCGCGGAGTTTCGGTAGCTGTCACAAGTCGACATGACTAAATGGTTTAAGTGTCACCATCTCGGTGATTGCTCCCGAAACATTGTAGTCTCCCCACTCTTATACATTAGATCCGTTTCCGCGATCGCGGCCTTCTCGAACCAGTCGGTTCCAAAATCTCGGAGAGAGAGCTCGCTTATAGCTACGTACTGGTGCTTAGTGCTACTTAGACAAACTCTCGTGTTAAGAGTGCGTGCAGTATCGCTCTCCTTAAATCAATTCTCGGGTCAAAGTTAGTGCAAGACCAGAACACTTTTATCAGAGTTAAACTCCTTCTTGAAATCTAAATCTTAGATACAATTCAAGCTAGAAGTTCATAAGGCTATATTAATCCTACTTAAGAGTACTTATATCTACCTAAACTTAATTAATACAAATTCTTCAATACTACTTACTCACTACTTATACTTACGGGTAAAACTAGAATTCTTAAGCTAAATTTACTAAAAAATACAGTTGTTCTTAAAACCCAACTCAAACAATATATATATAAGGAAAAATATATACCCTTCTCGCTTTTTAACGTTTTGTAGTACCAATTTAAGGCTGTACTTCCGAATGGCCCCGGTGGCCGATCGACATGAGATTTGGGGGGAAGGGTGGGGAGGGGGTGTGAACCCTAAATCTAAAATTGTAGCTTCGGGTATTTCTTAGCTTCCGATTTATTAATAAAAAACTTTCAGTACAATACGTTGAGGTATGCCTATACAGACGCTACTAATGAACTGTTTCCGTTATACATAGTAGTCGTCGTCGTCAATAATCGAATAACTAATGATGCAATAACGATATCTGTCGTTATTTGCGAAAAACTTCTATTCATTTATTCCGACGCAACGGACACAGCGATCAAGTTGAGGTGGTCGGTCATCTGGAGGATGTGTTTATATCCGTCTCTGGACACCTCGGGGCGCGAAGCGCTCCGAGGTGGACAGCACGCGGCAATGTGATTTAAAAAAAAGTACTTTTACCTGGAAAATTACGTTGGAAATGACTGTAGTAAGCGGCGGTTCCGCACTGACGAATACAGTGCCACGGTGGCGTACATATATATGCAAAATGTAATGTAGTAGTAGCAACAGTTTTTCCTCAATATCTCTGAAACTAAAGGCGACCGCCAAAAAGTTTAAAGGAAAATGTTGTTCAAAATAACGACCTTGACAACATATGTGAAGCTCATCGAAAATAAATTCGCTTTCCAATCTCAAGACGGTCTCAAGACATGTAAAACGTCGTCTTGAAAATATAACCTCGCTTTACCGTCTATTTTGACACATGTGACGTCATACAAGGATTTACTTATTTGAAAAAGATTTTCCTCAAGCAAATGCTCAAAACACGACCTTAAGACGCAACTATGAATCTAGGTAGCATCTTGAGCAAATGCTTGAGATGGTCTTGAGAACATGTGACGTCATACAAGAATTTACTTATTTGAACAAGATTTTCCTCGAGCAAATGCTCAAGACACGACCTCAAGAAGCAACTATGAATCTAGGCGGCATCTTAAGCAAATGCTTGAGATGGTCTTGATCTCAAGACGCGACTGTGAATACCGCCCTAGCAGACGGCAGAATCTGCTGTCCATCTGCTGCCGATCTGACATTAGGATCTGCACCTCAGAATCTGTACCTTAGAACGCAGCCAAATGCGGACAGACGACTACGGTTCTGACGTCAGATTCTGCGCTCTCATACCAGACCCTGCTACCAATCTGATGTCAGATTGGCGTCAGATGGTTACCAGGGTAGTGACTATAAAAGCATATTTAAAAAAGGGATTAATGATTTCTGATTTTGAAAACGTCATAAGTATTTATACCAAAAGGTGTTCCTCTAATCGCAAGCCAATACTCAAAAAGTGCTTTCTTCTCATTGTCACCACACCATAATCCAATTGATACAGCATTCTTGAATTCCAGTAATATTTCTGGAGGTACTTTTTTTTTCAAAACTTCTTAAATGCTGTTCATCACTTTCAATTGTATTATCGGGAACTTGGTTCTCTTTTATTGGTTTCTCATTATGAGTAGAAATATTTATACTCTTTTTTTTTCTTTTGCAAAATATCGTAATTGACAGCATTAAAGTTAAAGGGCACTAGTCCAGATGCTCTAAATCCATTTTGAATAATATTTTTTCTTCTTTCATATTGTCAAGTGTCATTTTCAACAGTGTTGGAAAATCTTCTTTTTTCAATTATATTAATTTTTTTTTAATTTTCCACTTTGGTACTGTAGGCTGCGGTCCTGAACTAGTTTCGGGCGAGTACGCTTGACTCGCCGAACACGCGGACGAAGACGATGCGACCGTTTATGACAGCGTCGCTAGAAGCAAGGAAAAGTGCGAGTCGGCCCGAGGGCGGAAGGGCATTCTGTGATCGGTTGCCATCGGGTCTGCTTCGTGTCCGCACAACTAATTTCTATTTCTTTTTATTAAAGTATCTATTTTAAAAAACCTGTACCCTCAATTTCCCGCTCAACCTCAGCCATCCCTACAGTACCGTTTTTTCCCACATATCTTTAAAAGGATGGAAAAAAGCTATGTCCAAAGGTTGCATTATATGCGTAGAATTGGGATAAAGTGCAATAATCTCAATTTGCTTATCTCGACAGAAGGAGACTAACGGTATAGTTACATGTGAAGCATGATTGTCTAAATATATTATTACCGGGAATTGTATTTTTTCTCTTAAAAGCCATGCATAGAACACATTTGTCATGTATTCATAAAACGTTTCTGTAGTCATCCAACCACTTTCCGATATGCCGATGCCCCAACCCATTGGTGTATGTTCAATAATTTTTTTTGGTACGCTTTCTATGTAGGGAAACATGAGCATTGGCGGGGCACGAGTACCTGCTGCACTGTACATAAAAATAACAGTGAGACCTTCTTTCCCAGCATCTGCAATTTTGTACGCTGAGCGACATTCTTTTTGTGTTAGAACTTTTTCTGAATCAGGACATAATATAATGTTCGTTTCATCGCAATTAAAAATCCTATTTGGAGATATGTCCAGCATATTTTTACTATTTAAATAGTTTTCTTGCACACTGAACCAATCTCTTAAATCGCCCCTTGTAACAGCAGTTCTACTTAAACTTAAGTGTTGTACTGTTCTAATCGATAAATTTGGATGACGTTTTCTAAATCCCTCATACCAATGACGACCTGGACGGTTTTCAATAAAGGGAGTATCCCTCTTTAATGATTCTATGTACTTTTGCACAGAATCTAACAGTTCTGTTTTGGTAACTGGGTAACCTGTTTGTGCTTTGTAAAATATCCAATTAACAATTTCCTGTTCTTCAGTTTGTGATAAAATAGTTGGTGGTCCAGTTCTCCTTTTTATTGTACCAGGATTGTTTTTCATTCTAGCTAGAGTGGTGACTAGAACGCCAAATGCATTCGCAGCTTTTCTGAGGGAAATGCCTGTATCCAGTAGCTTAATAGCATTCTGGAGATGTTCAGGAGAATACTGAATTTGTAGATGTTTCTAACTACTAACTAGGCACCGTGGGTGCCGAGAAGGAATAGAGAGTATTTGGTGTTGTAACGAAATAAATATATTATAAAATTTACAAAGCTGTACAATAACCACGTGCTAGTCGCCAAAGCTGCGGTAGCAGAGTGCCTTCTTTTATAGCACACGCTAGAGAGGCGATTCGCAATACTAGCGACTGTCGCGCTAGTCCATTTCCTTAGGAACCAACGTTTGCTTCCGTTGTCTACGTCGACCCTCTGTGTTCGGTTGGTCGGTAGTGTGGCGCCGCGCATCGGGATTCGGAGGAACCGATTGCGGAGCGGCCACAAATTCTCTTTTTTTATTAGTGTTTAACTTACTCACTAAGACCGTAGGTTTCTTTTTAAGCTTAAGAGTGTTTGCGCCTCTCTTCACAGCACTGTTAAGATTTTTCTTAACCTTTGTCCTTTGGGCTTTGGTTTTATTACTGTTTCAAGTATTTACCATGATTGACTAAGAAGTTTTGCCTGAAACAACTTATTCTATAAATAAATGTAGTTTCAATCTACTTTATTCAGGCATGCAATATTTTATAGGTTAATTTTCAAACAAAATTTTGTAATACACTTACTTACACTATGTTTGATGAAAATAAAGGTTAAATATAATGATTATTTGAAGTTACAACGAAAAAAGCTTAAAATTAAGACCTTTTTTTAACTAAATATTGTATTATTTAGACTTCAACTTTGCTATGCCATAAACCGGGACTAGACGGAAATCAACAGGTCCATGGCACATGGAACAAGCAAATTATCGTGCCATAAATACGGACTTCTACATAGTCAATGTACATATTATGAAATAGCTTTATAATTAATAAAATCACCACCAGAATTCGATTTTTTTTTAAGGAATTGCAATCTACGAATTTTCAGTTTTCGAATAAGCTATTAAACATCTTTTAAAATCATTGAAATTTGATAATATGCTTGAAACAAAGAAGTAAGTGTATCTGTACTTCAACTCAAATAGCAGCTACTTTTGTACCAACTTAGAGACATGGACCCTTCAACATTTTTTTATGTTAAATGCATTGACGCAACATTTATATTTATACACATACAAATGTTTAGAAAGTAATGTTTATAAATATAATTTTATTTAAATTATTATATATACGTATATATCTAATATTATTCAGTTTTTCGTGTATTGTTTCATAAATGGGGACATTGTACCATAATACGGCCTTTTAACTTACATCTACAGCAATAACGGTACATTTGTGTTGGTGTGTAGGGACGGCCATGTGACGTCACGGGTAGGGAACTGTTTGAAAAGTCTGGCTCTCAGATAGCGCTGTTGGCTGTGCCTAGCAGACGGCAGAATCTGCTGTCCATCTGCTGCCGATCTGACATCAGGATCTGCACCTCAGAATCTGTACTTACCTCAGAACGCAGCAGAAGCGGACACAGACGACTACGGTTCTGACGTCAGATTCTGCGCTCTCATGCCAGACCCTACTACCAATCTGATGTCAGATTGGCATCAGATGGTTATCAGGGAAGTTGACCTTACAATTTGTGATGGTGGGGCATATTTTATTACCGGTAAAACTTGACGAAAATCTCCACCGAAGATTACAAATTTACCATCAAAGGACCTGCTATCATTACAGAGATCTTGAAGTAATTCATCAACCATCTCTACTGCCCTACTTGGAATCATTGAAGCCTCGTCCCAAATAATTACGTCTGTTTCATATAACTGTAGTTTATCCTTCGCATTTTGGGTATAGCATTTTGAATACGTATCTATTTCTATTGGCAATTTAAATATACAGTGCGAAGTTGTTCCTCCAGGTAACAATATCGACGCAATTCCTGTCCACGCAACAGTGATAATTTTTTTGTTGTTTGCACGCAGAAAATGTATTAAACAGTTATACAGATACGTTTTATCAGTTCCCCCCGGTCCATCCAGGTGGTATATCTTTCCTCACTGTTTGTCAGAACCGAGGACATCAGTGTATCCAATATAAGTAACTGATCTATATTACAGTTTGCTTTCATTTCAACAGCTTGTTTTAATTCATTCTTCTTTTACGTTCATCATCCGTCTCCACCAATTGCAAATCTACATCAGGCTCCGGGAGATTAAAATGTTTGCATGTAAAGTTTTCAGCTTCCAAAATTGACGAAATATGTTGTAAGGCTCGGTATTCAATGTTGTCGTTAAATCCCTCACAAAAATGGTTTTTGTATTTTTCCCAAATCTGTAAGGCGATGACTGGTTGTTCACCTGTGAGGTAGGTGCAGTAAAATAAACGTAGTTGACGGGCATCATGACTGCAACCGCCTTATCAAATATTTCGTATACAATAGCCTCCGTGTGCAATAAATTTCTTGCAATTGCAACGTCTTTGAAAGTATCATACGGTTTTCCTTCATAAACTTTCTGATCATTATAACATGTCACACCTGTAACGAAGTTCAATAACAATTTTAGATGAAATCTTTCAGAATCTTTTGGGCTAATAGAATAGACCCTTCCAATAACAGCTTCATTTCTTTTACGTTTAATCCATGTTTTCTTAGCATCCAAACGATAGTGTTCTGGTATATTTCTGTAAAGGATATTTCTGGCAGCTGGATTTATTTTATTCAATTTAAAATAAGCCGTCAAAGCTGTGTCATTTTTTCACAGAGCTGTTTGCTCGTCTCCTTCTTTGTACAGTACATTATGTTTGAGATGCAAATGAACAGGCAACCTATAAATTGTGTGTGAACTACCAGATAGTGGGATTTCCAATAATCTCCAAGCAGCCTCTGTAGGTCCAACATATCTGATCTCCACAAATGATGTAATTTCATCACGAATCTCCTCCTCCAATAATTCATTAGTGTCACCTTTTTTATGAATCCGACTCTGGTTCTATCGTGACCTTTGTGAATATATTTGTGAATATTCTTTGTAGCCAAAACTGAGGTACAATATTCCACATTAATATGGCAATTGTATTTCATTAAAAGGTAGGGATTATAAGGAACCACCATTGAATTGTCCACTGCTACTAAATGTCCATTCACTTTAGCGTTATAATGATTTGCTACTATTTTGTTATCTCGACGTCTATAATGTGGGTATCCCTTCTCATTCATTTCTGTTTGGTCTATAAAACGTTTTGGAAATTTTTTGAAGCATTCGCCGTTTTTATTCGAACACGGAAATTCACTCGTGTGCGGTCCGTGTAACATGTGTTTAATCACTTTTCTTTTCAAAGGGCCCTCCTCTGGTATTTCGGCCGATATGCATTTGTCAATCTGTTCTGGAGTTTTTAGTTTCTCATCGTGTTTTATTGTAAACAGCATATGTGCATGAGGCAAACCACGTTTATGAATTCTATTGTATACACGTATGCAATTATAGTGCCAAATAAATGTCCGTTTAATATTTCTTTCAGTAAGGCTTTAAATTACAAATGAAATATTCTTACAATAAGTAGAGGAGTTTCATATGGTTCCAGTTTACGGTACCTAAAATTGGTCAATGCTCTCTTTATTTCTGGCCAATTGGGATTGCAGGTCATTGTTATAAACAGATCTGGTCTTCCATGTTTTCTGACTATAGCCATTGCATCTTGATATAGTTGTTGCATATGTCGTGGACTTCCTATAAACGTAGAAGGTAACACGAATATATTCCCTAATCTTGCGTGGTTCTGAAAGTTCTCCGGATTATTTAATGCATTCCTTGATACGTGATCCATTAATCCTTGATAACACTCGATTCTCAGTTTGTTTTGGTTGTGTTGAAAGAAATTTAGACGTTGATTTTCTATTCGAATGTATACATGAATTACGTATTGCTGATGTAACCTCCCGCCATAATAAATAGGATTGAACTGATCTAGGTTTCTGTATATCAAACGGTAGGTATAGTACTGCAACACTGATATCTGTTTTGTTGTACCTTCTCCTGTCTGCTTTATACACGGGGTCCAACCCAAATCGCTCGCTCGGAAATAATAGTGGAAAATCATGGGATCTATATGTTTTGATAGTTTTGGTAGCCTTAAGGTGGCCGTTCCAATGAGCGGCTGGAGCCGCCAGCGACCGCGACTGGCGGCTAGGGCCGCCAGCGGCTGTAGCCGCCGTAGACTGGTACAATGGAAAAGCATTCATCCCAACTCCTATGGGCGACTGCGACTGCTGCGGCCGCGCCAGGATTGCTATAGCCTATGCGCGTCTGGTTCATGAGCAGCCTAGGCTACTTGAGACACAACACAATGCCATGAGTGTCTGTTTTCCGCCATAACGGCAGAATCTACTAGTCGCACAGCGACTGTCGCTCTACTGCTCCAGAAGCAGTCTAGCGACTCTAGCCGCTCTGCGACTCTAACCGCTCTGCGATCCGTGTTCACATTCGGACAGATTATCCAGAAATAAGGAAAGAAATCAGAATTCATAACTTATGGAATTATGTTGTTTTTATATATTTCTTGTAAACTAATAATATGAGCTCTTGTAAACAAAGGTAAAAATATCATGACGGCTACATCTGATCTGCGTGTAAACACATGTCAATCATGAACAGAAACCAAGTTCCGAGTGTTCGTTTCTCGCTTCTTTCTGGCCGAAGGGGGGAGCGAGATGGAACGCTTTGCATGCGCGAGCGTCAAAATTTTGCGAAACGGTTTCCGTGCTCACATTGTGGACTCGTAACCATTGCGCACGCTTGTCGCGTACGCAAAGGACGGAGTGTCACGGCATCCGAAAGACGGAGCGAGACAAAACATCAACGCGTCTTCTGTCTCGTACCGCCCTCGCTAGCTTCCAGTGCCTCTCGCTCGCTCTCGTTCCATCTCGCTCTCGCCTTCGCCGGACAAGAGTGAAACAAAAGTGGTGGGGATAGCGAAAAACCCACATCGTGTACACCAAACCGAGTCCACAGCGAGGAAATACTGTATTTCTTAACGTATTGGAGCCCTATGGTATACCTTACCTGGCGTGCTTTGTTTTGATATTCGAGCGAACAGGAGGAACCTTCTCCCTCTTGACGAAATCGAGGGGGAAATTCCCACATCTGGTTGCCAGAAACTAACCAGGCTGATCAGCCAGAGTGTCTTGCCTGCGTCGCCGTACCGTCCCGCGAGTCGGTGGTTGACAACGGTAGATACCTGCTACCCCCCGATAGAGCAATATACGGATTAACTCAGACCGAAGAATCCCTAAAAGTCTTAAAGACGGCACCATGTTCCTGATTGCTCTTTAGAATGCTGGCAACCAGATGTTGTCGAAGCCGTCTTCGAAAATACCAAATTGCCGGCCATAAACAATAAATGAATTTTCGCTTCGCTCTCAACTGTTACCTCCCAGAGGCTGCTTCCTTTGGGTTAATGAAGGACACAACATAAAGGCAAAATACAGAACTCAAGATAAAGGTTAAAATTATAATAAAAATTGAAAATACAATTAAAAGCGGTCTTTTCGTTAATCCCTATGTCAGCGGGTGGTAGAACACAGGACCAAATGGGGTAATCATCTGGCTGCGCATGGCCCAGCCTGCGTCGGCTTTCCTTCGAATTGAAGACGGATACCTTATCGCTTGATTATATACACGCGCTCGAATAGTAAAACAAAAGCACGCGCGACGTATCGGGTGCAAGAAAAGATGGGCCACAGGAATGTCATTATATTTGCACCAATCGGACCTGCATTCCTTGCAGGCGCAAAGTTTTCACCTCTTCATAGTGACATATCCCCCCTATGACCAACCATTTCTTGCATCCAATACGTCGCGCGTACTTTTATTGGGATATTCGAACGTGTGCACGTACTCGAGAGATAAGTGATCTATCTCGAATTTGTAGGGACGATGACGCGATGTGTGCGGTTACTTATTTATATTTACGTTTCTATTTTTCAAAAAGCATGTTTTTCACTTTTGATAACTCACGAATACTGTACATATAATAAATTGACACAGAAAAAAATATATTCCTAATGTTACAATCACACTGAGTAAAAGTAGCCTACAGACTACCTTTCCAATAAGTTTACTCTCCTGCTTCTGTAATACTAGCGATTCTCGGGGGGGGGGGGGGGGGGATTTGTAGCAAAAGTATCAGACTTAAAAAATATTAAATTATGCGTCACTAGAAAGGAATAGGTTTATCCTATTTTTTGCCACAATTTAATTCCGATATTTTAAAAGAAACACCCAAATGCCATTGATTTCTTCAATCCGGCAGATAAACAGACCACGATGTACATATAAGAAAAATGGCTAGTCTTTCACTGTCTTCGACGGTCCTCGAGACCTCATACAACAATAGACCCTCTTTTCAAGTGCTCGAAAAGGGCCTCCTGTGGTGCGGCGCGTCGTTGCAGCAGTGGTGGGGGCCATGGCGTCGACGCTTAGGTATAGGAAATACCATTTGCGACGACGCCAGTTGCAATCGCTTGGCGGCTGTAGCCGGCAGTCGCGGTCGCTGGCGGCTCCAGCCGCTCATTGGAACGGCCACCTTTACACCTTCATTATTCGATTTAGGATAAACGCATAAATCAAAGTCTGGAACGATTCCGTCTTTTGAAATAATAATCGCTGCACATTCGGACGTTACGAGTTTGTTATATACTCGTTTGTCGAGCCCTCTTGTAAAGTATAAAAAATATTCATCCTGGGTTTCCTCTACTATATTTTTTAATTCTCTGTATTTTTCAACGTATGGATTATATTTTTCTAATATTTCGGTTATCTCACCAATGTAACGGTGTAATTCAGTATCCTTTCCAAAATTTGTCCTATATTTCAAAGCAACATCAGCCCTGATAACCATCTGACGCCAATCTGACATCAGATTGGTACACTCGGCTCAAACGATTGTGGCCGATCGAGTTTCGATTGCATTCGAGCTCACTAGGGCTGGCTTTTTTACATCGCTACGATTCTACAGTATTTCGTGAATATGGTGGGGGCACTGCCAACGGGAACCTGTGGCTTGGCAGTGCCTCCACCATATTTACGAAATACTGTAGAATCGTAGCGATGTAAAAAAGCCAACCCTAGTGAGCTCGAATGCAATCGAAACTCGATCGGCCACAATCGTTTGAGCCAAGTGTAGCAGGGTCTGGCATGTGAGCGCAGAATCTGACGTCAGAACCGTAGTTGTCTGTGTCCGCATTTGGCTGCGTTCTGAGGTACAGATTCTGGTGTCAGATCGGCAGCAGATGGACAGCAGATTCTGCCGTCTGCTAGGCACAGCCAACAGCGCCATCTGAGGGCCAGAATTGGTAAACTAACCTAAATTATTATACACCTAAGAAATTGGTGTATTCCTACTAATCCCTCTATAATAGAGGAACGCATTGCGAAAATGGCGTGCAATCATAATAAAATTTCAAAACTTTCAACAATAGCATTAGTTTCATAGTTAAGTATAAAAGTTAAAAATGGAGTGTGGTAAGAAAATTCTTGTAGAATACATTTAAACTCTGTCCAATTCTACCACCACGTCAGTAAAGTACACAGAAAATGTATAAAAATTAAATACAACAGGTAAAAACAATTACGTTAGGTAAGTTATTTAATATTGATATCACTTGTAGCTTAAACAGGTACTTATGTCACAGAACAACGAATCTTTTCGACTTAACCCACACAGCACAACGTCCCGGGGACGTCGACAGACCGTACCAGGAACGTCCCAGGTACGTCCTGTTACTGATCAGGACGTAAAGACCGTCTTCAGTGATCGGACGAGAACTTGCGTTTTTCTGGCACAGAATGATCGTTGTTAAAATTTGGCTCTTATTAATACTTATTGTTCAAAGTTCTTCATACCATTATATTCTAAGAACTTATTATATAGCGTTTCCCACACAGCACAACGTCCCGGGGACGTCGACAGACCGTACCAGGAACGTCCCAGGTACGTCCTGTTACTGATCAGGACGTAAAGACGGTCTTTACGTCCTGATCAGTAACAAGACGTACCTGGGACGTTCCTGGTACGGTCTGTCGACGTCCCCGGGACGTTGTGCTGTGTGGGAAACGCTATATAATAAGTTCTTAGAATATAATGGTATGAAGAACTTTGAACAATAAGTATTAATAAGAGCCAAATTTTAACAACGATCATTCTGTGCCAGAAAAACGCAAGTTCTCGTCCGATCACTGAAGTTAAACGGTTCTGGGCGCGGTTAGTACTTGGATGGGTGACCACTTGTGGAAATACAACGTATACACTTGTTGGTCTTTTTTTTTTCTTACCACACGTTAGTTTGCCAATTCTGACCATCAGATGGCGCTGTTGGCTCTGCCTAGCAGACGCCAGAATCTGCTGTCCATCTGCTGCCGATCCGACATCAGAATCTGCTGTCAATCTGCTGCCGATCTGACATCAGGATCTGACATCAGAATCTGCACCTCAGAACGCAGCCAAATGCGGACACAGACGACTACGGTTCTGACGTCAGATTCTGATGTCGGATCTGGTTATCAGGGAGGTTCGTACATATAAATCTAACCACAATACGATTTATTAGTAGATCCATAAAGAGATGTTGGAGCAATATGATGAACCTGTCCCTGTACTTTCAGAACCGGAAGACGTTTATCAGTCGTTATATCTGCTTGGAATGTTGCAAAAGCAAACATCGAATTAAACATTCGGATATCTCTTTTAAAGGTCCTATCACAGAAAATTTGTAGTAAACCATTTGGGAATGGAGATAAATCTGATAATCTAACTTTACCGTTATGACAGCAACTCTTTTTGCAAAATTCATTTTTCCAAAAAATAGCGTTACAATGACGGCATTTTTCTTTCATTTCTACGACATCGTGGACTGTTACTAAATCAACGTTAATTGCCCCACCTGAAGACTCTCTTGGCTGTTTCCTTGATTCTTTCATGCGCGAAGTAGATGTTGTGGCTGGTTTTATGAATGTCGAGGCTCTCGGTTCCTCCTACAGTTGTTGTAGCTCCCTAATTTCCCTTTTATCTTCATCGGTTGTTTTAACTGGCTCTTTGGATAAAGAGGTTCCCTGATCCTGTAGTAGTTGTTGTGGGTCGCTAAATTCTCCACCAGGTTCAACCGATTTCTTCGCCTGTTGAATCGGCACCGAACAACTGTCTTTATCGTTAAATAATTTTCTTGGTCGAGACAATAATATTTTGTTCATATCTACAAATTCACAAAAGGAGTCTCAAATACCGAAAATTTATTGTAATTTATTTGTGAATTGTCAATGGGTGCGTTCAGCGTACACAACTGTTGGCCAACTGTTGGCCAACCGCTCACTGATTGTTCGCTGAACGCTACCGCTCAGTTGCGCTCTTTCCAACACGTTCAGTGAGCGGTCGCCATTTTTCTGAGCGGAGGTAAACTCCGCTCACCTTACCCAACATGTTGTGTTACAAGATGGCGTCTCCCGTGGATTCAAACAACAATATGTGCTACATTAGCACCACCTACCGCACGATTTGGGAACTGCTGAAACCATCGTGTTGTTCAGCGGAACGATAGCTGCTCACTGATCAGTTCCCAACAGTTGGCGCCAACAGTTGTGTGCGCTGAACGCACCCAATGTCGTTCCCTACTTGCACTGTTACATTCAGCAGATGTTTCCGTTGGCCGGTTCGACGACGAATTTCCCTGTTCCTCCGTGTGTAGGTGTCGTTGTCGTCCCAGAAATTCTCCGACACATTCTACCGAGTCACTTTCTTCATTATCTGCTATTTTTCCTTCTCGAAGTGGCAATATTGCAGTAAAGTCTATATATTTGCAATGGGTGGATCTAAGATGGTTTTATCAAACGAAATGTGTAAAGTCTATCGTAATTCCCTAAATTTTCTCATACGTTCTGTAGATGTTGTGGTTTGCGGTTCTAATGGCGATGCAACCTGTTCCGCTCGCAAATTTCGTTGACGTATCCTACTTTTTTTTTCGTTCGGCAGGAGTTTTCGCTCTCTTCTTAGAAGACGAAGTTCCCCGTTCTCCCTGTAGTTGTCTTTGTCGTTCCCGAAATTCTCCGGCACGCCGAGCGGATTTGTTCAAAGGCGTATCCGATACCGAGCCACTTTCTTCGTTACCAGTTATACCTACGTTCAAATCTACAAATATGCTAAATGAGGCTCTATTACAATAAATCTTGGATAATTTAATCGCGAAATGTCATTATCGTTCCTTACTTTCTTTTTTATATTGCAAAGCTGTTTTCGCCGGTTGTTTAAATGTAAATGTTCCATGTTCATCATGCTGGTGTCGTTGCGGCTTCTTAAATTCTCGAACGCCTCCTGTAGAGTTTTTCGCTGCCTGTTTAGCTACCGAACAACTGCCCTCCTCGTCATTACCATAATTTTCTCTCATTTCACTTTTTTTGAGACAAATATATACAAAGGAAGCAGTAATCTCTTATTTAGTGTTATATAAAGCACAAATTGTTATTGAAATAATCGTCCTCGAACGCATATCATTCACATGTACACTTCACGTTGAATTGCAGGTTATTAACTCAGATTTGTTTGTAACAAAAAGTTGGCAAACATACAAAGTCTTTTATTAAACAAACAAACCCTGTAAATCAATGACCACGGGGTGTGCAAATCGTTTCCACCCGTGTGTTGGTCGCCAAAGGGGTCAGATGGTTGTAGAATATTTAATTTGAACAACATTCCATTAATCTTGGATAAATGTAGAAAATCTGGATAACACACATATATCTTTTAGATTTCAACATAAATTTTTTCATATCATTCCCTACCATATCAACACATTACCTAACCGCGATCTTTACCGCATTCCTAATCTTGACCTTAACCGCATCTGAATGGTTTACAGTAAACCTTTACCGCACCTGAATGGTTTACAGTAACCTCGTTTTAAAGCGTTACAAATAGGGATGGAGTGCAAAATCACCAACAGTGATTTATCACAGTGATTGCAGAATCACGATCACGCTCGTGATTAAACCCACACAGCACACATCCGTCCTCAAAACGTCCCCGGGACGTACGTCCCGGACGTACCGTACGTCCCGGGGACGTCCCGAATGTCCCACGAACGGCTCATATACGTCCTCTGAAGGTCGAAAGTTACCAAAAAATTTGTCCCGGGTACGTCTTTTAAAGCGCCTGGATTCGGACTCAACAACCGTCCTCAAAACGTCCCGGGGACGTCCTGAATTTCCCACGTCCCACACAGCACACATCCGTCCTCAAAACGTCCCCGGGACGTACCGTACGTCCCGGGGACGTCCCGAATGTCCCACGAACGGCTCATATACGTCCTCTGAAGGTCGAATGTTACCAAAAAATTAGTCCCGGGTACGTCTTTTAAAGCGCCTGGATTCGGACTGAACAATCGTCCTCAAAACGTCCCGGGGACGTCCGTCCCGGACGTACCGTACGTCCCGGGGACGTCCCGAATGTCCCACGAACGGCTCATATACGTCCTCTGAAGGTCGAAAGTTACCAAAAAATTTGTCCCGGGTACGTCTTTAAGCGCATGGATTAGGATTGAACAGGTGTTCGGAAGACATAATTAAGACACTTGAAATCGGGTTTAATTCATACTTTTAAATGTACAACTTAAACAGAAATAACATTGGCATAAATTAGGTAGTTAAAAATAAACATATACATACAACTTACAACAAACATACGAACAAATTAAACATAGACAGGAACATAACGATTTAAAGTTAATAATCAGACACGTTTAATGATTCCCAAAAGGCAAAGCGATTGATTACAATTTCGTAATTAAATTTTCTTTTCTCTCTGCTGAAATTCCTTTACATTGAACTCTGGCTTTTGGTTTTCATAACTTAGTTTTCATTGTTTTCGCATTAAGAAAATTTAACTCCTTAAATTCAGCAGAAAAATCATTTTTATATTTCAAGACTTTTCCCCTCTTGTGAATTGCACAGATACAAAATCATGAATCTATGATTTAGGAGAATTTCTTTTTAATTTGTGCTGAGCAGTGAAGTTTTCCCAATTAAAAAAATTATTAATGTCCATTTCACAAACGTCTACTTTAGAGGAATTTGCTCCCCGCATGGCACATTTAAAATCACTAAAATTAAACACCTTACGTAAACTTAGGACAATCTAATTTAGTAGATAATACATAGGACATTATAAACTAGTAAAACTATTTGAAAAGCAGTTAGGATGAATAAATTAGACTGTTTCTAGATCTCTACAAAGCACGTAGGGGTTTCTAACTTTACCCAGCCAGACTTTCATGAGTTAAATTCTTGATCATGCAATGAATCAATACATTTACTACATGTTTTGATGAATATTGCTATATCGTTAGACTCATCCCACACAGCACAACGTCCGGCAAAGTCCCTGGGACGTCTACAGACGTCTGCAGACGTCCCAGGTACGTCCCTGGTACAGTCTGTCGACATCCCCGGGACGTTGTGCTGTGTGGGATGTTAATTTACTAAATATGACTAAAATATATGTTGTAAATATAATGTAAAGTGATGATGGCAATTTGCAATCATTGTGTGCTGCATTGATTGCTATATGTTTGTCTGCCACTGTGTAGTGTATCTACTACTCTATCACTACCGTATATTTTTGTAAAAACCGATATGTGTATTATGTACACTAACATATGTTATATTTATATATTTCATGTATTGTATACATATTTTAAGTGCGTACGCGATACGTGTATTCTGTATACACTTTGTATATTCTGATTTGTATATTCCAACCAACTACAGGTGTATCCACTACTCATTCTAGGTGCATTCTATAGTCATTTCGCGCATGCACGCACGAGCAATTTGATTATAGAAATAGAATAATTTAATTTATAATTTATAACAAATAGAATAATAATATTGTAGTATTGTAGTTTTTCAATATTTCTAAACACACATAGTGTAATGCAGTGGATGATATAATTTGTAGTGTACTGTAACGAAATAAATGGAAATACATTTTTATCAAATTTCATTTTATTTTAATCGTATCGATAACCGTCTTCAACACCGTCCCAATGCATTTAGCCTAATTTAGACCCTACATATATATATATATATACAAACCCTCAGGATGTACCATATTCGGGTCCATATGACTCCTCACTCCCCGCATAGATTTTAGGAAAGAAATTCGCACACCTCTACACCTGCCGCCTGTTTCGAACTCTCGCTCCAAACAAATCTTTCAACATTTCAATCCATTTTAGAGTAGTTCTTGAATTGAAATATCCTTTGAAACTGAAATGCACCTCATAGTATAGACGACGTTCTATAGATGGCGCCTATATAGCAGGTAGCACTCGACGTCTTAAAACGTCCCAAGCCCGTCCCAAATAAGTCCCAAGCCCGTCCCAAACACGTCCCAAGCCCGTCCCAAATACGTCCCAAACATGTCCCAAACACGTCCCAAGGCCCGTCCCAAACACGTCCCAAGCCCGTCCCAAGCCCGTCCCAAATACGTCCCAAACATGTCCCAAACACGTCCCAAGGCCCGTCCCAAACACGTCCCAAGGCCCGTCCCAAGCGCATCCCAGGGACGTGTTTAGGACTTTGCACAGATGGCGCCACTGTAGTTACACGACGTCCCAAAATCGTCTATAGACGTCCCAAAGCCGCCCACGGACGTCCCAGGGACGTTTTGTTACCAACCGGGACCTTCAGACCTACGGACCTAGAAGGGACCTAAAACGGACGTCCTCGGGACCTCGTGTGCTGTGTGGGAACTTCAATCACGACCGTGACTGTGATTTTTTTAACCGGAGTGAATTGTTTATTGTGATCGTAGTTCTTGATCTTAATTGAATTATTTTTTATAAAATACTTCAATATACATAGCTTGTGTTACAGTTAAAGCGTGGTAATTCAGAGAATATATAGAATATACATTCATAAATAGACAATGTATGTACACTCGGCTCAAACGATTGTGGCCGATCGAGTTTCGATTGCATTCGAGCTCACTAGGGCTGGCTTTTTTACATCGCTACGATTCTACAGTATTTCGTGAATATGGTGGGGGCACTGCCAAGCCCTTAGACCATATATACTCATAGACACGGCCCGCTCTATATGCATCCACGAGCCGAAGTGAAGCAAAGATAACGGGCAAAAGTGACGTCACTTGGGGGCAAAAGATAATTCAAAATGGTGGTTACTGCACATTGCATCAGCCCTTAGCGTGGTTAGGCTGGTTACATCGCATATACAAACGAGGTTACAGCTTTTCTCTGCAAAGAATTATTAATAATGGTACAAACATGTTGCATAAAAAGTTGCAAATTACTATTTTTTTTACAGTAAAATAATTTAACGGGCGACCAACTGAGCTTCTGCCCAGAAGGCCCCCCAAGGACCCATCTTCAAATAAAAAAATTATGATTATATCCCAACACTATACCTATTTTTTCTTACTACTACATTTAACCACATGAGCATTTCCAGAAATATTTTTAAATCGCTTTGAACATAAAAGCTTCCATTATTATTTTGCCCACATGTGACGTCACGTAGATGATTTTATCTTTGCGTCAAGGAAATTATCTGGAGCCGCGTCTATGAGTATTGTTGCGATGCTCGCTGGTGTGCATATGTGTAATCGCGTGAAATTAGCTGTAGGACGTAGTGATATCGAAGTCAGATAGGGAGCGAAATTCAAAAGCCTTTGTAGTAGATAGATTTATTGCAGGCGTACGGATTTGAAGCGAGCAACACATCTGGAAAGTTTTAAGCATAATTGAACCAAGGGACAAGGAAGAGTTTATTGTCAGGACTCATAAAACGTAGAGCGCGTTGTGTTTTCAAGGTTCTTTCTGCCAGTTTTCGAACGTGCTCGTACAATAGTAATAGCTGATACCCAAATTTAGAAAGCGTACAAGAATCTGAGAGTGCCTTCAGTAATTTTCAAAACTACAGTTAGGCGAGGCTAGGATAATAAATAGCTTGAACTTTCTTTCCACATCTGCGTGCCAAACATCGTCGAGCGGGCAGCAGTTTGTCTCGTAAAACCATTTAAAACTCATTTTCTCTTTCGATATTTGCCGATGCCCTGTTAAGGTAAAAACTCAGCTCAGGAAAGGCTGAAAGTCATAAAATAATAAACCTTGCGCCGGCGACGTCGTCTTGACCCTGAGGGTTACGCGCCTACCTACCTGCTAGAAATGTATGTACTGTACGCAGTTTTAGTATGTAAAGTATGTAATCGGAAGGCGGGCCTCGACCACCAGCCAAGGGAAGCGTGGAGGAAGAGCCAAGGACGAAGAGAGGGATGAAGGACAACCCACTGACGAAGCTAGAGGGACGACACCTTCCTGATTGGACTGAGGGACTAAAAGAGGGAATCGAAGGAACTCGCCAAAACTAAAGGAGTAGGGCGTCCGGAGGTGACGAGCTAGAAGTTAATTTGTAAAATGTCAGATCTATCCTGGCAGCAGGACAGAAAACGTTGTCGAATATACTGAGTTCTACCCGATTACCAGAGTTTATATTATTCAAATTCCCGCACCAACTCGCGAGCTGAGTGCTTTCAGCGCTCCACGGGCACGGACCCACGGTTTAACTAAAGTCCCCACGGAATCGCGCAACAAAATTGGTGACAGCGGTGGGATTGTTTGATAGATATTGATAAATCATTGACGCGATTAAAAGTGTGGGCTGGAACAGTGAATTCAGGTTTACGGACAATTGACTTTGCCGGTTCGCGAGTGCGCTTTTAAAATAGACTATTGTGTTTGAACACGGAACTTTGTAATTGTGCGCGAAAAAGACGCTTAAATTAAATTAGACGCTGTGAACTCTGCGATTATAAACTATTTCACGATAACGGAACTGTTGGCGATTAAGGAAGTACCACCTCTCTCTCCCTGGTTTTGGCACGGTTTTTCCTGGGAGCGAAAGGGTGAATACCGGAGACGGGTGTTTTCAGTGGCCGTGCTTTATACCCTGAAAAACACAGGTACTGATCACTGTTGCTGCATTACTGGATTCAACGGACTCATATTGGGAAGTCAACTGGACCTGGACTTCGTCGACCATCCTTCGCAGCCTCTAGGAAACGGACGGACGTTTAGAGTGATCGCAGTAGTTTCGGACAGCGAATAAGTATTTTAGCCGATATATATATATATATATACTTAGAGTTCATTTATAAATTCGAACAAAATGTGGCGAAGCCGGAACGCTATGAGGAAACGCTGGAGGCAACAAATAAATTCGGAGAGTATTCAAGATTTTGAAACCGAGGATTTGCCGATAGAAATCCCTCGAGCGCAACCTCCTCTCGATATAACTCGTTTGAATGATTTGAGCCCTTTACGCACTAGTACTCCAGTACCTATTTTGCAAACACCAGAACTGCCTTGTTCCAGTACGGCTAATCCTGTTAGCTTGCCAAGCATCAGTCAAGTAGATTATCTACCATTCAAATCTGCGACGGAATTGATTCCCCGTTTTGACGGGACAACTTGCTCTCTAACATCCTTTATTAATCAATGTCGGGATATATATTCCAAGGTTAAGCCAACAGCCCGCGTAAATCTTCTTACTGCAATTAGATATAAAATGGACGGTCATGCGAAATTATTATTAGAAAACCATACAACCCCTAATACATTAGAGGAGCTTATCGGTCTGCTAAAAACAGTTTTCGAACAAACCTTCGATGTTGGCCGCATCCAAGATGAATTGCATGGGGTGAGTCAGGGAAGGAGTGAAACTATTAGGGCTTATGGATTACGTGTTTCTAAAATATTTTCACGTGGTATAGAGGCCGTTAGGGCGGAATCGACCGCCGAGGAACTTGCCGGTAATTTAGGCTCATTCGAACGGGCTGCCGTTAGGACCTTTTTACAAGGTTTACGAAACGAAGTCGTGCGGGTCCAGATGTTGGACAAACGAATAAATAAATTAGAGACCAATATTAATCACGCCAGTAGACTAGAGCCGGGAACTAACGAGGCTATCAAGCAATTTCCATCCGCGGCTATACTTCGCGACGTTAAAGTAGTCGCTACTGACACTGTTAGCCATAAATGTTTCACTTGTAATCAAGAAGGTCATTATCGTCGAAATTGTCCTCAAAATAATAGAAAGTTCTCAGACGTACAGGATCGGGAAAGAATTAGATGCAATTATTGTAAGAAAACGGGGCACACGGAGGCACGTTGTTTCAAAAAACGGGATACCGCTTCGACACAGGATGGGGTCAAAACAGGAGCATCCCATCATTTAAACTCCAAAGGGGCTTTGCAAAGAAACGCGGCGCAAAGCAGGCCCCTAATTGCACGTCCGCAACCCAATCAACTTGCTTCCACTTCAATGTAAAGGACGTTGGCCGATTGCCGGTTTTGGAATTGCTTCATGATTCATTCTATGAGGGGATCAGCAGTTTTCTTGTGGACACTGGTTCCCAGCTTAATCTAATAAAACGTCACAACATTAGTTCTTCTTTATTAATAGATGATAGCGTTATTTACAATATAACGGGTATCGACCAGGGAGGTGTTAGTACTTTTGGAGAAGTTATAATCCAGATGTTTGGTATCAATGTTAGATTCCAAATCGTCAATGATGATTTTCCAATATCTGAAGCAGGGATTTTAGGCATTCCGATTTTAGAAGAACAAAAGGCAGTGTTGACATTCAAAGAAAATAGTCCAAATAACCTTCAGATTGGTGGTCAGGAGTTCCTTCTTCGTTCAGCGATTTCAGTGAATTTACCACCTCGCACGAAAACGCTTATAGCCGTGCCCATTAGGAATGCTGGTACACGAGAGGGTTACATAAGGAAGCTGGATACTGCACCAGGTGTTCATGTAGGGGAGGCGCTAGCGATACAGGAAAACGGTTTTGCAAAAATTTTCGCTTTTAACACTACCCTAGAACATGTGACTCTTGCAGTACCTCCAGTTGAATTAGAAGAGTTTTCCGAAATTTCTCCTTCAGCACGTTCGGCTCGAACAGGAAATCCGGGTGAGGGGCAGTCCAGAGCCGATGCCGCTAGACTTGTTCAATTAGTCAAACTTCTTGATATGCAGGATTTGAATGAATTCGAACGGGCTAGTATTTTGGAAATAATAAATGAATTTCCTTATCAATTTTATCTGCCATCAGATCCATTGGGTTCCACCACTATAATACAACACAAAATAGTAACTGTAGATGAGGTACCGGTAAACACAAAACAGTATCGGTTTCCGTTAGTTCATAAAGAAGAAATTAAAAAACAAGTAAAATCATTACTTGAAAATAAGGTAATTCAGCCATCTACCTCTCCATATAATTCGCCTGTTTGGGTTGTCCCTAAGAAACCTGGTCCAGATGGTGAACCTCGTCGACGCATGGTGATAGATTATCGGCAATTGAATGAGAAAACTATCAACGATGCGTATCCTCTTCCCAATATATTAGATATCCTGGATCAGTTGGGAGCTGCTAAGTATTTCAGTATCCTTGATCTTGTTTCCGGATTCCATCAGATTTCCGTACATCCAGACTCGAAATCGAAGACTGCTTTTTCAACTGTAAATGGTCATTATGAGTTCAATAAGATGCCCTTTGGTCTTAAGACTGCTCCAGCCACTTTTCAAAGGTGCATGGATTTAGTTTTGTCTGGCTTACAAGGGGTTGAGCTTTTTGTGTATATGGACGATATCGTCATATATGCTGATTCGTTGGAGGAACATTCACGAAAATTAAAGAGTCTCTTGGCTAGGTTACAAAATGCTGGATTGACATTGCAACCCGAGAAGTGTCGATTTTTGCGACGGGAAGTCTCTTATTTGGGTCACGTAATTTCTTCAAAAGGGGTGAAACCAGATCCTGGAAAAATCAAAGCTGTAAAATTATTTCCTATCCCAAAAACTAGGAAAAATATCAAGCAATTTTTAGGATTAGTTGGTTATTATCGACGCTTTATTCCCCATATGGCCAAAATTGCAAAACCTTTGACACGATTGTTGAAAGCTGAAATACCTTTTGTCTGGGATAAGGACGTCCAATTCGCCTTCGAAAGTTTAAGAGATATCATTTGTTCGGAACCAATACTTCAATTTCCTAATTTCCAACAACCATTTCTGGTAACGACAGACGCTTCTAATTACGCAGTAGGAGCTGTATTGAGTCAGGGTCAGATTGGGAAAGATCTCCCAATTGCGTATGCATCCCGGACTCTTAACAGCGCTGAAAGTAATTATTCCACTATTGAGAAAGAACTATTAGCAGTTTTATTTGCAGTGGAACATTTTCGACCGTATTTATATGGTCAGAAATTTACTCTAGTCACTGATCATCGACCACTGATCTGGTTACATAATGTTAAAGACCCTACTTCCCGTATTATGAGATGGCGAATTAGATTGAATGAGTATGATTATGAAATGGTGTACAAACCTGGTAGGATAAACTCCAATGCTGATGCACTATCCCGCAATCCACCTGTTCTTGTTAATTCACAAAATACTCCTTTCCCATCCAAATGTTTGACAATCCATAAAAAGACGGAAATTACGGACACCTCCCCTCCAAAGCGTTTGCAAGGGGTTGTCGTAGGCGCCAACGATTCGCCACTTGCAATCTCCAAGGAGGACGAGGATAGTGACATGGACAGTTTTACTGGAAATGAGAATGAAAAATTAGTAGCTAGAATTTTTCTTGTAAATAGAGTATGCTTTAATGAGTACAACGAGATTGATAATAAAACGAGTCATTCAGATTTAGATTCTCCGGATAGTGACGAATATTTTACAGCAGATGAGGAGGAGTCAGTCCCCTTAAGTAAATCAATCCATGAAGGAGGAGAATCTTATATTAATTCTAAAGTAAATCAAATACAAGGAGGATCGCTCTACAGAGATATTGGGGATGCGCCTCGACTCGGTAGTCGGTTGGTTATCGGAAAGGCCGATATTAAAGGCACCCCGCTTCAGGCATCGTTAGAGGCTGTCCCCGTGTCTCAGGGTGCCCTTGCTCTGCTGAATCCGTTGGTTATCGGAAAGGCTGATATTAAAGGCACCCCGCTTCGGATCGGCATCTTGGGACCCGGTACCAAGGTCGAGGTGGAGGTTCAACAGTTACTCCCGGTTCCCGACTCATGCCGTGGCGCTGGCTGTGAGCAGTTTAGAGACCCGGATGAGGTTTTATTTGTGGCGGAGACTGAAAAACCTGCCTCATTCATGACAGGGTTACTTGAAGCACAGACACGATCCTCCGTCGAAACAATCTCGGAAAACAACTCGCATACCACTGATAAAGTTAAAGTTCTATTGACAAATTCAATTCCATCCGCACAAACAATCCATCCCTCTCCGTTTCCTAATATCAATTATTCTAAAGATCACCTTTATATGCGTCGAGATAATCTTCTTCATTTCTTCTCTACTGATTGCAAAATTTCTTCATCGGTCAGTAATGACTTGCTAACGCGAGGAAAGTTTTCTATTGCTCAAATAAAATCCTACAATGTTCATGTGGGTGAGGCAATGGTCTTCCCTGGTGGAACTCAAAACATTTTCCATTTATTTTCTAAAGTAAGCTCTACTGAACAACAAGACTTTAGACATCTCGCATCTTCGTTGTCATCTCTTAAAAATCTGATGGAATCCTTAAACGAAATGTCGATTAGTTTATCGAAAGATGACAATAACATTGATCCCATTGACTGGAATTCTTTTGAATATCTTTTAAAACAAACATTTAGTAATTCCCAATATAACATTACGGTTTGCACTGGCGAAATCATTTTTCCTCCTTTATCAAGAAGATCTTCGATCATTCGAGAATATCATGAGTCCATAGTAGGTGGACATCAGGGCATGACTAAATTGTTTAAACGAATAAGGGAAGATTTCTATTGGTTGAAAATGGAGCAGGAGATCACAGCTTTTGTCCGTTCTTGTTCCAGTTGCCAAAGAAATAAGATTCTTTTCGCTAAAACCAAACAACCCATGCGTATAACAGATACACCTCAGAGAGCTTTCGAGAAATTACAAATGGACATTGTGGGACCATTACCTGTAACTAAGAAAGGAAATCGCTATTTGTTGACTCTTCAGGATAATTTGACAAAATATTCCGATGCTATTCCTCTAGCAACCATAGATTCCATTGCAGTTGCACTTGCTCTTGCAGAACAGTTTGTGAGTCGGTTCGGCTGTCCTAGGGTTATCCAAACTGATCAGGGAAGTAATTTTGTTAGTAAGGTAATGAAAAATTTTTGCAAGATATTCAAAATCCAAAGAATTACATCAACGGCATTTCATCCCCAATCATTAGGCTCTCTTGAGCGGGCACATCGCGTTTTTATAGATTATTTAAAACACTATTGTGGGAAAACTGATTGGGACGATTGGATACGTTTTGGGATATTCTCATACAACACCTCTGTGCATGAAGCTACAGGTTTCTCTCCTCACGAGCTTATTTTCGGCACAAAAGCCATAATACCCTCAGAATTTAGCCGTCAGGAAATTCCACGAACTTTCATTGAATATCTAGATGATTTATTTATTAGAATCACGACTACTCAGGCTACGGCAGCAACCAATCTGGAACAGGCAAAGGAAAAGAGTAAATTAATATACGATAAAAATGTAAATCCCCGTAAATTTATTGTTGGTGACGATGTCTATTTACTTAGGGAACCTAAGAAATCAAAGTTCGATTCTACTTGGCTAGGACCATATAAGGTAGTTAATATATTTAATGATCTGACGATCGAGATAGCTATAGGAACAAATAAGACTAAGATAGTCCATACGAATAAGCTTAAGTTAGCTTGTATAAGATTAGATCCATAGTAAATATGTTAATCACATGTATTATATTGCGGCACCTTTATATGGGTTATAGTGAATAAGAATAATTAGATAAGTTGGTTAGGACATTTGATTACTTCGAGATACGAGTTATGTGACATATTATAATCAATTTAATATTACCTAGTAATAGAATAGCGATATCTTACTATTGTAAAATGTTGTGATGTAACTATCATTCTTCGACTCGTGCTTCCTGTGGGACAATGGGTGGACCGAGTAGCTCATTTACCGCAGCGCTAGCGCGGGAAGAGGAGGCGTAGTTATAATCATTCATGTAAGGTACTTATTCATTCTATTTCGCATACATAAGTTAGTATTGATATATTGTTGTGTTGAAAAGCTGTTTCTGTAGGTAACACCTTTTTTTATATGGAGGGAGGTGTTGCGATGCTCGCTGGTGTGCATATGTGTAATCGCGTGAAATTAGCTGTAGGACGTAGTGATATCGAAGTCAGATAGGGAGCGAAATTCAAAAGCCTTTGTAGTAGATAGATTTATTGCAGGCGTACGGATTTGAAGCGAGCAACACATCTGGAAAGTTTTAAGCATAATTGAACCAAGGGACAAGGAAGAGTTTATTGTCAGGACTCATAAAACGTAGAGCGCGTTGTGTTTTCAAGGTTCTTTCTGCCAGTTTTCGAACGTGCTCGTACAATAGTAATAGCTGATACCCAAATTTAGAAAGCGTACAAGAATCTGAGAGTGCCTTCAGTAATTTTCAAAACTACAGTTAGGCGAGGCTAGGATAATAAATAGCTTGAACTTTCTTTCCACATCTGCGTGCCAAACATCGTCGAGCGGGCAGCAGTTTGTCTCGTAAAACCATTTAAAACTCATTTTCTCTTTCGATATTTGCCGATGCCCTGTTAAGGTAAAAACTCAGCTCAGGAAAGGCTGAAAGTCATAAAATAATAAACCTTGCGCCGGCGACGTCGTCTTGACCCTGAGGGTTACGCGCCTACCTACCTGCTAGAAATGTATGTACTGTACGCAGTTTTAGTATGTAAAGTATGTAATCGGAAGGCGGGCCTCGACCACCAGCCAAGGGAAGCGTGGAGGAAGAGCCAAGGACGAAGAGAGGGATGAAGGACAACCCACTGACGAAGCTAGAGGGACGACACCTTCCTGATTGGACTGAGGGACTAAAAGAGGGAATCGAAGGAACTCGCCAAAACTAAAGGAGTAGGGCGTCCGGAGGTGACGAGCTAGAAGTTAATTTGTAAAATGTCAGATCTATCCTGGCAGCAGGACAGAAAACGTTGTCGAATATACTGAGTTCTACCCGATTACCAGAGTTTATATTATTCAAATTCCCGCACCAACTCGCGAGCTGAGTGCTTTCAGCGCTCCACGGGCACGGACCCACGGTTTAACTAAAGTCCCCACGGAATCGCGCAACAGTATATATGGTCTAAGGCCAAGCCACAGGTTCCCGTTGGCAGTGCCCCCACCATATTCACGAAATACTGTAGAATCGTAGCGATGTAAAAAAGCCAGCCCTAGTGAGCTCGAATGCAATCGAAACTCGATCGGCCACAATCGTTTGAGCCGAGTGTACAATAGGCGGCAGAATCGGCTTCCCTTCGGAAATTTGTCAACGTTGCATGTCGGGTCCCCCTGTGTCGAAGAATCACTGAGGCTGTGTTCCAATTCACACATACTACGCATGAAATTGGTGGCACCGTATTGGTGGCATCGTACGATTCCCTAGAATTTTTCTCACTTGCCACCAATACGATGCCACTTCCAGTGCAGCGAGCGGTGCAGCTATCGCAGAAATTCAAAGGAGAAGCAGTCACTACACCGCTCGCTGCACCGGAAGTGGCATCACGAATCGCTTCTGATTGGTGCAGATAGAACAGTGATCCGTGATCGCTTCTGATTGGTGCAGATAGAACAGTGATCCGTGATCGCTTCTGATTGGTGCAGGGAGAACAGTGATTCGCGATTTTGTGATCGCTTCTAATTGGTGGAGAGCATAACTGCTCTTTACACACGCCACATAACCCTAATATCTACTTTCTCTCGAAACATTCTCAAGTCCTCACTGTTCTTATAGAATCTCAGTTGTATATTTTGAACGAATGTAATCTCGTTCTTGATCTATTTAAATTAACGAAAATTTATTTCTTCACTTTAGTTAAAAACTATAATGTATATGTGAACACTCTAGCCAATCAAATCAGTGGGTGTATAAATTGAATATTTATGAATGTATATTTTATATATTCGCTGAATTATCACGCATTGACTGTAATACAAGCTATATTGAAGTATTTTATAAAAAATAATTCACTCAAGTTAAAAATATCACAATCACGGTCGTGATTTAACTTCGATCACGACCATGATCGTGGTTCTGCGATCACTGTGATAGATCACTGTTAGTGATTTTTCACTTCATCCCTACGTGCGACAGTTAACTACCACCTACTAGGGATGCCGATCTTTCCCGTAGAATCGATTTTTCGATTCAATTCAGATCGTTGTGCAAAGAATCGATTCGTAAAAAAATCGGAACCTAAAAAATCGATTCTGTCGAGATCGATTCATTATAATAAAAGAATATAAAGGCCGGTATTCATAGTCGTTACTTATTCTTAAGCAAACTTAGAGCATATAAACATGGAGGAAGCTGCAAGAGGAGAAAATGTAAACAGCGATAGAAAGAAAAAGATATACATTGGGGACACCCCCTCTCTTTCTAGCGCCAGGGGCGGCAGTGTATTTTTTTAATGTTAGAAAGAGAGGGGGTGTCCCCAATGTATATATTTTTCTTTCTATTGCCATCTACATTTTCACCTATTACATGCTTCCTCCATGTTTATATGCTCTAAGTAAGCAAATGCTTAAGCATGCGGTATTTTCTACTAACATAATGGCTAGTAAAGGATGCCGAATACTTGAGCAGTTGCTTAAGAATAAGTAGAGACTATGAATACCGGCCAAACGGTAGTTTTGGACACCCTAAATTGCAAAATGAATGCAGTCAAATTTCGCACTTCTAAAGTTTACGCTACACGCCGCTAGGGATCCACGATCTCTTTGGTTGCGATGCGATCTTCGAATCGATCTCTGTCTTGAGAATCGATTTAAAAAATCGAAAATCGCGACAAAAAAGATCGATCTTTGAAAGATCGATTTTAAATCGGCATCCCTACCACCTACCATCAAACGCGATTGACTGCTCGGGACTTTAGTCGGTGGTGAAGAAATCGGCCAAGCCAATCACAAATTTATTAGCTAAATTCCTATTCGTAGATCCATTTCCTTTCAGTTATCGATTTTTGAAATAGCAAGCATTTAACATTGCGCTGACTTTACACATTTAGTACATTGCTTATTAAAAGAATATCTATTTTCATACCCATCAGATTTGTGCCAACTTCACTTTTGCTTTCCTTTCCTATTACATTCGGGTGGTCAGATTCAAACTTCACGCTTCTAGGGTTCACGCAGTGCAATGCTGCACCACACGGAAGAGGATGTTTTCCGTGCAGCCTCAGTGCCACGACCAACACCAGCACCGAGCAAGAGCGACAATCCAAAAGTGCCATTAGAGTAAATTTTTGCAAAAAAAAATTGCATTGTAATCAGGGGAAAATTCCCCACATATTCATAAAGTTTCAGAAGTTTTTGAATTTTTGGGTTCAGGATCTTCCCTTGTGAGTGATGATAAAGTGAATGGAAGGGCTTATACCCTTCCCATTTTCTTTTAAAACCTTCAACCTCATTGGACGTAACAGTTTGAAACCCATAATTGGAGTATTTATTGCTATGTACATTATTCAATTCTGCCAAAGTCGCAAAACTTTGTCTTTTCCACCGGACGCGACACGCAAACCGTCTGGAGACCAATCCACGGCATAAACTTCATCCGAATGGCCAGGTAGATCCTGGCAAAGTTTCTTTGTCTTCATGCTCCACACTAAAACGACGACGCAGTATTATTTCTGAGTTTAATTGTAAACGCAGTTTCATTACCTTTCAATGTGGAGTCCGCGCTGCCACTAGCCAGCAAACGGGAGTCCGCGCTCCATGCGATTGAATACACAACCTGCACGTGACCTCTTAATGATGCTATGTACGTTCCTGTACTCGACTCCCACAGTTTTATGGATTTGTCGAATGAGGCAGACGCAATTACGCGACCATTTGGTGAAAATTTTACGTCATTAATGAGTTGTTGATGGCCAGTCATCCTTGCTGGAATATAAATTAAAATGCATGAAGCTGACTTCATTTATTCTATGATAATATTATTTATATGGCTATAGGTAGTACCAATAGATTTCTTTTCCTTTTCAGGTTTCCAAAGATATAGCGTAAAGTCATCAGAACCAGAAACAAGTATCTCTTCACCTACAGATTCGTACTGTTTCTTCGCATATTCCACAGAAGTTTCAGTTTCGCTTGCGTTCTTTCCAAGATGGAAAGGGCCAGTTCTAAGTACATAGTCTACATTTAAGGCCAATGTGTTCACCCAGTGTGCATGACCCTCCAAAGTCCTACATAAGATTCCCTGAATGTATTCAATTTATTTTGATTAAACATTTAATGAAATAAAAATATGATCAGTAGGAATTTTATTTTGCTCACGTCTTCGGCTCTCCAGACTTTAATGGTCCTATCCTGGGATGCAGAGTAAATCAAACCACTTCCTCCCCACTTAACAGATGTCACACTTTTAGTATGACCAGATAGAACACGAACCACTTGTGCACGTACTGTGTCCCATATTCTCAAGTCGCAATCCTTGGAAGCACTAACCAAATACTGACATTCCGGATTTTTGTGAAAAGGTTCCCAACACAAAGAAGTCACCCACATTTTATGCCCTGACATAGCTCTTCCTGAATGTTTATACAAATTAAATGCACATGAAATAAAATTGGAAAGGCAAATTATCGATTTAACATTCTTATGGTTAATGAACTCTTAACCATCTGCACCTATTTGTTCGCCCGTTTTTGGGTTCCATAACAAAATTGTCCCATTTTTACATGCAGATACAAGCTTCCTTCCACACGGAGACCATGATATGCATAAAACCCAATGTTTATGACCTTCACATGTAAACTGTGGCGTCTGTGTATAGATATCCCAAAATCTAACTGTAGTATCTCCAGAACCACTAGCTAAATATTGTCCGTCCGGTGAAAATGCAATTGATATTACAGCTTCCTTGTGACCTAAGTTTCATAAAATTACGTTTAAGTAACTTATTGAAATTATTATTATAAAAAATGTTATTATTATTTCTAAAATACCTTCCAATGACCCAGTACATCGTGTAACCGCTTTAACTTTAAAAATAGCTTGCGGTTGATACACGATCTCAAGTACATCCTCGCTAGAGCTAAAGTTTTCACCAATATGTTTATCTAAACTGTCTATAACTTCTACATCATTTATGTAAAATGCAAACGGTATTGGTTCTTCGTGTTGCAAGAGTGCATTACAAATTGCTTGTAATTTATCGACAGTAATATTTATAGGTAAATCTAGTAAACCACCAGGTAGTACTTCGCCACTGTCTGATTTGAAACGAGACAATAGTCGCTTAACATCTGTTGTCTCCATGGAAGTATCTCCATTATTTTTCTTCAGTTCAGTCCCTTCTATAAATTTCCTTTTACTCATTTTTAGAGACAAAATTGTTAAGTATCCTAGTAATCAGTTATATCGATACTATCCAAATGAATTAGATTTTCGTATGGAATATATACTCTATATTCCTTCATTTCATATTTTTTACACATTAACGGAATAAAATGATTCTTTTACTCCTATATTCTGCGAAGTAAACGCGCGTGTCGAAGTAACACACAGCAAGTATCAAGTACCGCAAGTTCTGTCCAGGGGTGGGCACTTCCCATATATTTCTGTTGGCAAAATCAGCACCCTCTGGCGAAATGTGCCCCTAAGTAAATTATGAAAAGCGGCAAAATTGAATCCTGAAATTATGGTATTGGTTACAAGAGAACATATGGAACCAGAGATTGGCTGACTCGGGCTGTCCCTAGACACCAGCGAATTCACGCACACATTACCACCTAGTACTCAAAATTTTTTCTGAGAAATATTTCATACAAAAGCCCCATTAAAATCGACGTGTCCGGGTTCCATATGTTCCCTTGTTAGGCAATTTTATTACAAATAAGAAATAAATTATTGAAATACAATTTTCATTTTTATTTTTAGTCCTTATTCTATTACAAATGATTGTTATTAATAATTAATAATGATTATTGATGTTACACGAATTTACTGCTTTAAAATACTGTTACACATACATTGTTATTATTATTTTAATTAAATACTGCATAATTAATTCTTTGTGGCACCTAAAATGAAAGCGATTATGGTTTGGTACTGTTGCGTGGCCGGCTGGTTCCTCTGGATCCTTCGTAGGGAATGCGGCGGGGAACGATGCCCGTGGAGTGCTAAGGCACTCTGCTCCTTGGACGCAGATTTTTAAGAATGATTATAAAAATAAGAAAAAGGAATTAAACAATAAAACGATTGAAACACAAATAACTGGTAACTTTAATTAGTTTAATGAAACGATTGGAACACAAGGAATGAATTTTTAGAGTTTTAAGAATACTTCTGATCACTTCTGATCTACAGACGTCCCAGGGACTTTGCCGGATGTTGTGCTGTGTGGGAATTTGGATGTCGGGGTTTGAGTGACCTGCAAAGGCCACAACGCTTTACAACTTTTGTTCTTTACAAGATGTCCTTAAAATCTAAAGCCAATCAAATATTTATTAACTACATTCTTATTGGTCCATCTATTTCTTCCCAATTATTGATTTTTATAATCGAGCGTTTAACAAATTGTTCTGGAATTACACACCTATATAGGAGAAGGGATCAAAGTGTAGTTCATTTATTCAAACACCCGTTTCCAAGTGAGTATTGATTAATTTATAATCCTGAAGTCCTCTTATTAAAAGAATCTCTAACTATTTTCAAATCCTTCGGCATGTGCGAACTTCACTTTGTCTCCCTTTCCTATTACACTCGTGTGATCCGATTCGAACTTCGCGCTTCCGAAGTTTATACTACACGCCACTAGACGGGAGTCGTAACAGTACTGCTGTAGATCTCTATTCGGACCATAACAAATAGGACACGGCCCTCTTAACACGTTCCGTGCACGAGTTTTGCAGCAGGAAACGTTACCACGCTTCGAAGGTCACGATCAGTCACGAGCACGAGCAACCGGTAAATTATATTCAACGTTATGTTCTATTTATGAAACAAAAATTATGGAATACTTGTGACACCTACGTTCTATGCATTTACATCTGGATATATGTTGCCTATACGTAAGAAGATTTGCGTAAAAATTATATGTTTTGTGTGACTTTTCACTTATGTTCATAGATTATGTTGCTGCTATGTTTTATCTATGTAACAAAAGTTACAGAACATTCCCACACCCAGATAGCACACCTCGTCTTAGAGACGTCTAGTTTATGTCTATTTTAGGTCTGAACGTCTTGATTTGTAACAAGACGTCTTTAAATCGTCTTTAAGACGCCTTTTGGACGTCTTTAAGACTTTACCAGACGTTGTGCTATCTGGGCATAGCACACGACGTCCCGAGGACGCTGTTTTACGGCTGTTTTAGGTCTGTAGGTCTTTGATGTCCCGGTTTGTAACAAGACGTCTTTGGGACGTCTACAGACTGCTTTGGGAGATCTATAGACGCTTTTGGGACGCATTTGGGACGTCGTGTAATTACACTGGCGCCATCTATACAAAGACCTAAAGATGTCTGTGAAACGCATTTGGGACGCGTTTGGGACGTGTTAAATACGTCTTTGGGACGGTTTTAAGACATCGTCGTTTGCTATTTCAGGGATTCCGTAGCGGGGTGTATAATTCCTCAAGCTCCACCAGAGGGCGACGCGGCTCGAGAGTTTCTCGCCGGTAATCGTGGACCCAATTAGTATATATACAAGTTCCGTCCCAGTCCTGATACCCAGTGTGTCTAAGGCAGGGTCCCGCGAGATAAACCTATAATTAGTCCACTGGCGGTCCCGGGACGAAACACTCTTCCTTCTTTCCTTTTCTAAGGTGGTGACCCACTACAGTGGTAGTCAAATTTTAAATAAATAAATGTAGTAAATAGAAAAATGAATTTTGATTTCATTTTGACAACACTTTGTTGCATGAAATTTATATTATAATTAATCAGTTTCGATAACTGTCTTCAATACACCCTACTTTCGGTTCTTAAAGAGCTGCATTTGACCTAATTTATCGATAAATAGGTCTTAATTGCGTCTTTTGAACGCCTGTTTCAGTCCTAATCCAGGCCTGTTTAAGACGTCCCAGAGACGTCGTTTAAACGCTTGTTTCGTCTGAATCCAGGCGCTTTAAAAGACGTACCCGGGACGACTTTTTTTGTAACATTTGTCCTTCAGAGGACGTATATAAGCCGTTCGTGGGAAACGACTGAAACAGACGTCCCTGGGACGCATTTAGGACGGCTGTGTGCTGTGTGGATTGTGATACCTGCATTATCCCAGATAGCACAACGTCTGGTAAAGTCTTAAAGACGTCCAGAAGGCGCCTTAAAGACGTCTTAAAGACGTCTTGTTACAAATCAAGACGTTCAGACCTAAAATAGACATAAACTAGACGTCTCTAAGACGAGGTGTGCTATCTGGGATGTAGCGGTTATATTTTGTACATGTAACAAAAGTTACAGAATTTGTGACTTCCATGCAGGGATTGAAACGGTTTCGAAAATAACTGTTTCAAACAGTTATATATCGGTTCTGACTGAAACAGTTATGAAGAACCGATATTCTGAATAACTGTTATAAGGAACCGAAATTTCTGACTATATCGATTTCGGTTACGGTTCTGCAGAACCGATATTATATCGGTTATAATGGTTCCACAGAACCGATATTATATCGGTTATAACGGTTTCACAGAACCAATATTATATCGGTATAACGGTTCTAGAACCGTTATTTTTTCGGTTCTATATCGGTTCTAAAATGGTTCTGGAATTGATTCACGTATCGATTTTACAGGAATTGAAATAAGTAGATATTACGCTTACAGATTACTGTATATTAAGAATTTATTTTAAAGAAATATTTCTAAGAAATTCAATAATCTACAATATTGTTACTGTTTAAGCGTATTACTAATATATCATTAACCAGGCTTCCGTTCATTCTCGAACGATGCGGAGATAAAATAAATTTCAATGGCGAAAATAAACGCTCCACGCTTACTTACGTTGGTGGTACAGCTAAACTTCTTTCTACCCATTATAATAATTTTTTTTTTTAAATTTTTATTCGATTATAATTACTGTTAACACTAAAACGCACCCTAATACCAACACTAACACTATTAATTTCATAAAATAATATATTTATAGTTATTATTACTAATATTGATAAAATAATTTACTACCGATGATTGGCTTAAGGTGGTAGACACATCACGTGACACGGGCGATTCACCGTGGTGTAATACCGACAATCTAACCTGAAACATGGGTTTGGGATTTTTCGTTTTTCGTCCTTATATGAGCAGATTTTGGGCTGGGCGAGGTCTCATTCGAAAGAGGAAAATTCAATGCGGAGCCCTCTGCTCACCGTTTCAGTCACAAAACTCTTTTAGTGACCTAAAAATACTTAAGGAGGTAAACACGCCACGTGACATGGGTAATGCAGCGCGCTGCATACCGACACAATCTGGCCCGAAACATGGGTCTGGGAAATTACGTTGTTTGTCCTTATATGAGCAGATTTTGGGCTAGGCGAGGTCTCATTCGAAAGAGGAAGCTTTAATGCAGCTCGCTCTGGTCATTGTTTGAGTCATAAAACTCTTTTAGCGACTTACAAATGCTTGGAATCTGGGAGTGTATTTTGTCGATTTTTTCTCTACTTTGAACACTCGTATTATCAGATATCAACACAATCTCGTTGAGCCATGACCAGAGCGGGCTGCATTGAACCTTCCTCTTTCGAATGAGACCTCGCCCAGCCCAAAATCTGCTCATATAAGGACAAACAACGTAATTTCCCATACCCATATTTCGGGCCAGATTGTGTCGGTATACAACGCGCTGCATTACCCGTGTCTACCCCCTTAAGCTAAAAAATTTTTACGTTAGCCCGTTTCAGAGTTCAGCGGAGAGTCCGCGCTACGCGTGCAAAGCAAATTACCTATACATTGTATAGGAGCATTTGTCCGCATCCGCGCCACATGATTACTTTGAAACAAACGCAAGCGGATTCCGCCACGGAGTAATAAACAGCTACACATCAAAAGTTTAACGTAAATACGCTACTGAGATGATGGCTATAGCAAGAATAGACGTCTGCGTTCAAATTGCGTTGACAAAATACATCCATGTACAGCCATCGGAGAGTTAAAACATGTAACAATTTCGTAAGAACAATATAAGAATCAATTTACGAACCGAAATAAACCGACTCCAGAACCGTTTTAGAACCGATAAGTATAGAACCGAAAAAATAACGGTTCTAGAACCGTTATGACCGATATAATATCGGTTCTAGAACCGTAACCGAAATCGATATAGTCAGAAATTTCGGTTCCTTATAACAGTTATCCAGAATATCGGTTCTTCATAACTGTTTCAAGAAGCGAAACCGATATTATAACTGTTTTAAACCCCTGCTTCCATGTTACGTTGTATTTGCAAGTTGTGCTGTGGGGGTTATAACCCATACGGCACACTCTCGTTGCAGCATAGTTGCAGTATAGTTGCGGTGCAAGATTGCAACGATGCACACAACGTTGCCGCAACTATGCAGCAATAATTCTATGTCCGCCTGCTGCAACGTTGCACGGCAACTTTGCGGCAATAGGTATACAAACGAATTTAAAAAAATAATCCAACAGTGAGAAGCGAACTAATGACCTCATGGTTACTAGTCGGGAGCGCTAGGTACAGTATTGTCTCCGTATATGTTCTATTTTATGCACGCGATACAAGCTTGTCGCTATCCCCACCACTTTTGTCTCACTCTTGTCCGGCGAAGGCCAGAGCGAGATGGAACGCGTTGCGTGCGCGACGGGCACGAGCGTTATGACTGCTCGACGCATGCGGGCGGCCATCGCGCACGCCCGTCGCGCACGCAAAGCGTTCCATCTCGCTTCCCTCTTCGGCCAGAAAGAAGCAAGAAACGAACACTCGGAATTAGGACTCTGTACAGAATATACAGGGTGTCCCAAAAATGCTGCGGTTCCTTGAAGGGGGTTATTCAGGGGGTGATTGCAAACAACTTTTTCCTTTGCGAAAATTCTCTCCGAGGTTTCGTTAACGAGATATTAACAAAAAGAACCGACCAATCAGAGCGCGAGCCTTCCTCTGGAGCTCCCGCGGCAGCGTGGCCGCGCGCCGGGCCGCGCTGCGAGTACGAACAAGCAAGGCGGCGTGCATCGAAGGATATTGCGCAGAATGGCAAATGAAAAAGACGTAACAAACAAATCGAAACTTTTGCCATTGTTTGTTTGCCATTTAAAGTGAACAATGAAAAAAGGATAAATGGATGAAAATCACGTGTAACGTAAAAAGACGAATACACAGTTGTTTTTTGTAGAAGAATGGAAAATAATAATTATTTGGAGTGAGAGGATAAGGAACACGTAAGTTTCCTTTTTTAATAACGTACAAACGAAAAGGTAATGCAACAGGGAACGAGTGAAAAGTGATCGTAGTTCGTTATTGTGATAAAAATTCGTAGTTCAATAACGGCCAACACAGTTGTTGATAATGAATAAATCTGTTTAAAAACTGGGAAGAAAAATTTACGTACGGAAATTTGGAGAATTATCGCCGGAAATAAGCCATAGCCTGCGTTAGGCTTAAAAAATAATAGTCGCCAATAATGTAACTAAAACTCACCCTTTCGGAAATTCACCTGCAGCTTGAAAACCTGTGTCACTAGGTCACTGAACCGATCCTGGTCATCGACAGACGCGCCGAGTGCACAGCTGATCTCAGGTAGGTACACGACACCATCCAAATTTAAGGGTCGCAACGTCAAGTGCGTCCGGGTTAATGCACCCAATATTCACTTCACTGCACGCCCACTAACACTGACCACTTAATTTTATTATTCATGGAACGTGTTGCTCCTACGTTTTAAAAATTGGTGGCCCCGAAAGGGGCCGATTGTATTCAATTCAAAAATGGCTCCACGTGGCCACCGTCATTTGCAATGCAGGCTTCAGCACGGAGAATTAATTGCCTTTGGACGCCTTGCAATGTTTCCGGGGTTATACTGGCCACCGCCGCGTGAATTAACGCAACTGCCTCCTCAGGGGTTTCCACCGGCTGACGATACACCTCATTCTGAAATGATTGTTGTACAAGAAATACGAAACGTAAGTAAAAAAAGAATACCTGCAACAAGAATAAGTAAAGAGTAACAGCAATAATGAAATTACCTTCAGGTAGCCCCAGAAGAAAAAATCCAGCGGATTCATATCCGGTGACCGTGGGGGCCACGCAACGTGAGCCTCATCTTCACGGCCGCGGCCGATCCACCTGTCCTGAAAGGTTTCACCTAAATAGGCGCGGACATTCAATGGGTAATGGGGACCTGCACCATCGTGCTGGTAGTACATGTTCTGTCGGATCTCATATGGAATATCGTCCAAAAGATCCGGCAGAACATGTTCTAAAAAATATTTATACGCTGGGCCGTCCAGCCTGTCTGGCAGAATGTACGGCCCAACGATAAATTCACCACAAATGCCGGCCCATAGGTTGATCGACCAACGGACTTGTGCTGCACGTGGACGAAGCGCTAAGGGATTTTCGTCGCTCCACACATGCATATTGTGGGAATTGAAGCATCCTTCCTTGTTGAAAAGTGCTTCATCCGTCCACAATATGTATTTGGTGAACGACGGATTCCTTCGCACTTCTCCCAACAGCCATCTGGAATAATGAATCCGCTGGATGTGATCCCCGGGGTGCAAATGTTGCACCCGTACATATTTGTACGGATGCAACAAGCGATCCCTCAGAATTCGGTGCACCGTCGAGCAGCTGACACTAGAACAAAATGCAAAAACATCCACTATTAGATAACATTTTTTTTTCTTAATTAATAATTGTTGTAGTTATCTTGAACTGTGACTTACTTGAGGTGGCGGCTCAACACGCGCACACTGATTGTAGGATCGGCGTCAACGGCGTCGAGGATTCTCTCGACGGTGCCCAGATTTCGCGCGGCCGCGGGTCTGCCCACCTCGCTGCCTCGCGGCATCATGGACCCCGTCGAGAATAGCCTCGACGCTAAACGTCGAAATGTATCCTGGCTTGGCGTTGGAATATCAGGGTACTCTAACGCAAATGCTCGCGCAGCGGCATTTGCGTCCCCGTCGTTCCGGGCGTACACCCAGAACATCCTATAATACTCTTGAGGTGAGAACATTTCTCAGTTGGGATTGCTAGCTGACTGACAAGATTTTTTCCAAGTAACTTCCTCTACCCCCAGGGAGTTCCTCTCGTTCCATTATCAGTTAACCCCCACCAGGGCAAGGGGTTTTAGGTAAAAAGAAGCCATCACATTTTCGAAACACACGTGTTTTGCAGAAGTGCAACGGACGAACCATCGTACACTTTCACAAAAGCCCGCTCTCCGTCCTTTTACTGCCAATGTACCCATTGCTTCGAGATAGAAAACAGACACACACCACGTGTATCGGTTCGAAAGGGTCCGAAGGGAAAAGAAACAGAAACTCTTCGAGTTGGTATAAAGAATAAAATGCATACTATTCCTGTTTCCACTTTCCGATACCCTGAGTTCACGTCTGCTACGAGGCGGAACCAATTAAGACATAAATTATCCAAAAATGTAGGAAACCGTTCTCTACCGCCGACTAGCGAGACAATACGGTCATAAACCGCGACCCTGGCGAAATGCTTTAGCCGATCAGCCTGATTAATTTTGGGGAACTAGAATTTAAAAAGTGTTATTCAACATCAATACGCCTCGCGGAGAGACACAGGAAGAAAAGGGGTAGTCCGCTGACTGCGCGTAGTCCCGCCCGCTTCGTCCTACCTTCGAATTAAAGACGGATCCCTTATCTCTCGAGTATAAACACGCGCTCGAATTTCAAAACAAAAGCACATGTCGACGTATTCCGTGCGAGAGACGGCGGGCTTGAAGTCCGATTGGCCCTACTCTAACCAATCCGCCCTGCATCCCTCCCAAAACGACCACTCTCCCGAAGAGGCCCTCTTCACAGCAATATCTCCTCCCCAAGGCCCACCTTCTCTCGCACGGAATACGTCGACGCGTGCTTTTGTTTTGAAATTCGAGCGCCTGTTTAGACACGAGAGATAAGCAGGCCCGATTGGTTAGTTTGGGACCAATCGGACTTGAAGCCGACCTTCTCTCGCACGGAATACGTCGACGCGTGCTTTTGTTTTGAAATTCGAGCGCGTGTTTAGACACGAGAGATAAGCAGGCCCGATTGGCTACTTTGGGTCCAATCGAACCTCAAGCCGACCTTCTCTCGCACGGAATACGTCAATGACATCGAAAAGAAAAGTCCTGCGCCCCGGCTCAGGTAAAGCAACCGCGCGCGATTACAGTCAGCTGACCGTACCGCTACAACCCCATATTTCTTGAGTGGGGTCAAATAACAGGTCGACAGAAGAATCGCAGGAGAATTTTACTAACCCACTCTTGGCCAATGACAATGCTTTTATAATAATCAGATTTGTAAGTTCCAGCTTGTCCTTACCTTGATTATTTGTTGAAAAAGTGTCATTGCTCAATGGAAACCACGAGAAGGTGTTGGACTTTTTCCATCACGAGAGGTTAAGGATGGGTCAGGAGGATGGAAGTAAGAAGGCCCGGTCATAAATTTTAAACACCCGTGATCGAACATGTACCTTAATTCGTTCGATTGCCAGACTTCCCACGTTTCGTATTACTTCTGATCAATCGTAAAAACTAACTGCGTTAATCATCAACGTAGTCTAAAGAAGGGCGCTGTTTATGACCGTATTGTTCCTTGAGTCGACGGTCGAGAACAGTTCGCAACGGTCACCTTCTCGTGGTTTCCATTGAGCAATGACACTTTTTCAACAAATAATCAAGGTAAGGACAAGCTGGAACTTACAAATCTGATTATTATAAAAGCATTGTCATTGGCCAAGAGTGGGTTAGTAAAATTCTCCTGCGATTCTTCTGTCGACCTGTTATTTGACCCCACTCAAGAAATATGGGGTTGTAGCGGTACGGTCAGCTGACTGTAATCGCGCGCGGTTGCTTTACCTGAGCCGGGGCGCAGGACTTTTCTTTTCGATGTCATTGACGTATTCCGTGCGAGAGAAGGTCGGCTTGAGGTTCGATTGGACCCAAAGTAGCCAATCGGGCCTGCTTATCTCTCGTGTCTAAACACGCGCTCGAATTTCAAAACAAAAGCACGCGTCGACGTATTCCGTGCGAGAGAAGGTCGGCTTCAAGTCCGATTGGTCCCAAACTAACCAATCGGGCCTGCTTATCTCTCGTGTCTAAACAGGCGCTCGAATTTCAAAACAAAAGCACGCGTCGACGTATTCCGTGCGAGAGAAGGTGGGCCTTGGGGAGGAGATATTGCTGTGAAGAGGGCCTCTTCGGGAGAGTGGTCGTTTTGGGAGGGATGCAGGGCGGATTGGTTAGAGTAGGGCCAATCGGACTTCAAGCCCGCCGTCTCTCGCACGGAATACGTCGACATGTGCTTTTGTTTTGAAATTCGAGCGCGTGTTTATACTCGAGAGATAAGGGATCCGTCTTTAATTCGAAGGTAGGACGAAGCGGGCGGGACTACGCGCAGTCAGCGGACTACCCCTTTTCTTCCTGTGTCTCTCCGCGAGGCGTATTGATGTTGAATAACACTTTTTAAATTCTAGTTCCCCAAAATTAATCAGGCTGATCGGCTAAAGCATTTCGCCAGGGTCGCGGTTTATGACCGTATTGTCTCGCTAGTCGGCGGTAGAGAACGGTTTCCTACATTTTTGGATAATTTATGTCTTAATTGGTTCCGCCTCGTAGCAGACGTGAACTCAGGGTATCGGAAAGTGGAAACAGGAATAGTATGCATTTTATTCTTTATACCAACTCGAAGAGTTTCTGTTTCTTTTCCCTTCGGACCCTTTCGAACCGATACACGTGGTGTGTGTCTGTTTTCTATCTCGAAGCAATGGGTACATTGGCAGTAAAAGGACGGAGAGCGGGCTTTTGTGAAAGTGTACGATGGTTCGTCCGTTGCACTTCTGCAAAACACGTGTGTTTCGAAAATGTGATGGCTTCTTTTTACCTAAAACCCCTTGCCCTGGTGGGGGTTAACTGATAATGGAACGAGAGGAACTCCCTGGGGGTAGAGGAAGTTACTTGGAAAAAATCTTGTCAGTCAGCTAGCAATCCCAACTGAGAAATGTTCTCACCTCAAGAGTATTATAGGATGTTCTGGGTGTACGCCCGGAACGACGGGGACGCAAATGCCGCTGCGCGAGCATTTGCGTTAGAGTACCCTGATATTCCAACGCCAAGCCAGGATACATTTCGACGTTTAGCGTCGAGGCTATTCTCGACGGGGTCCATGATGCCGCGAGGCAGCGAGGTGGGCAGACCCGCGGCCGCGCGAAATCTGGGCACCGTCGAGAGAATCCTCGACGCCGTTGACGCCGATCCTACAATCAGTGTGCGCGTGTTGAGCCGCCACCTCAAGTAAGTCACAGTTCAAGATAACTACAACAATTATTAATTAAGAAAAAAAAATGTTATCTAATAGTGGATGTTTTTGCATTTTGTTCTAGTGTCAGCTGCTCGACGGTGCACCGAATTCTGAGGGATCGCTTGTTGCATCCGTACAAATATGTACGGGTGCAACATTTGCACCCCGGGGATCACATCCAGCGGATTCATTATTCCAGATGGCTGTTGGGAGAAGTGCGAAGGAATCCGTCGTTCACCAAATACATATTGTGGACGGATGAAGCACTTTTCAACAAGGAAGGATGCTTCAATTCCCACAATATGCATGTGTGGAGCGACGAAAATCCCTTAGCGCTTCGTCCACGTGCAGCACAAGTCCGTTGGTCGATCAACCTATGGGCCGGCATTTGTGGTGAATTTATCGTTGGGCCGTACATTCTGCCAGACAGGCTGGACGGCCCAGCGTATAAATATTTTTTAGAACATGTTCTGCCGGATCTTTTGGACGATATTCCATATGAGATCCGACAGAACATGTACTACCAGCACGATGGTGCAGGTCCCCATTACCCATTGAATGTCCGCGCCTATTTAGGTGAAACCTTTCAGGACAGGTGGATCGGCCGCGGCCGTGAAGATGAGGCTCACGTTGCGTGGCCCCCACGGTCACCGGATATGAATCCGCTGGATTTTTTCTTCTGGGGCTACCTGAAGGTAATTTCATTATTGCTGTTACTCTTTACTTATTCTTGTTGCAGGTATTCTTTTTTTACTTACGTTTCGTATTTCTTGTACAACAATCATTTCAGAATGAGGTGTATCGTCAGCCGGTGGAAACCCCTGAGGAGGCAGTTGCGTTAATTCACGCGGCGGTGGCCAGTATAACCCCGGAAACATTGCAAGGCGTCCAAAGGCAATTAATTCTCCGTGCTGAAGCCTGCATTGCAAATGACGGTGGCCACGTGGAGCCATTTTTGAATTGAATACAATCGGCCCCTTTCGGGGCCACCAATTTTTAAAACGTAGGAGCAACACGTTCCATGAATAATAAAATTAAGTGGTCAGTGTTAGTGGGCGTGCAGTGAAGTGAATATTGGGTGCATTAACCCGGACGCACTTGACGTTGCGACCCTTAAATTTGGATGGTGTCGTGTACCTACCTGAGATCAGCTGTGCACTCGGCGCGTCTGTCGATGACCAGGATCGGTTCAGTGACCTAGTGACACAGGTTTTCAAGCTGCAGGTGAATTTCCGAAAGGGTGAGTTTTAGTTACATTATTGGCGACTATTATTTTTTAAGCCTAACGCAGGCTATGGCTTATTTCCGGCGATAATTCTCCAAATTTCCGTACGTAAATTTTTCTTCCCAGTTTTTAAACAGATTTATTCATTATCAACAACTGTGTTGGCCGTTATTGAACTACGAATTTTTATCACAATAACGAACTACGATCACTTTTCACTCGTTCCCTGTTGCATTACCTTTTCGTTTGTACGTTATTAAAAAAGGAAACTTACGTGTTCCTTATCCTCTCACTCCAAATAATTATTATTTTCCATTCTTCTACAAAAAACAACTGTGTATTCGTCTTTTTACGTTACACGTGATTTTCATCCATTTATCCTTTTTTCATTGTTCACTTTAAATGGCAAACAAACAATGGCAAAAGTTTCGATTTGTTTGTTACGTCTTTTTCATTTGCCATTCTGCGCAATATCCTTCGATGCACGCCGCCTTGCTTGTTCGTACTCGCAGCGCGGCCCGGCGCGCGGCCACGCTGCCGCGGGAGCTCCAGAGGAAGGCTCGCGCTCTGATTGGTCGGTTCTTTTTGTTAATATCTCGTTAACGAAACCTCGGAGAGAATTTTCGCAAAGGAAAAAGTTGTTTGCAATCACCCCCTGAATAACCCCCTTCAAGGAACCGCAGCATTTTTGGGACACCCTGTATGCTTACCGCCGGTCGCGAGCAGCGAGAAAATACGGAGACAATACTGTACTAGCCCACGCTGTTCGTTGGTCATTATTTTCAATCAAATGTATGTAAGGGCAGTAAACACCTGGATATTTCCTAACGTATTGAAGATATAAAAGATATTGTTTATATGAAATTGCATGGTTGGAGGGGGCAAATTTACTGGGGCAGACGATTTTGTTCTTTAATTATTATTTTACGAGATACGATGATCAATTTTTTTTTAAACGGAACTCGTTTTTTTAACAGATCACTTGATAGTGCGTTTCAAGACGAATTGAATAAGGGATAATGTATACACTTTATTTCAGCCGGTTTTGCAGATATTATGTTTTAAAATTTGCTAACGCTGCAAAATTGTGGCAAAGTTGCGATAAAGTTGCGGCATAGTTGCGGCATAGATGCGGCAAAGTTACGGTATAGTTGCAGCAAAGTTGCGGCAAAGTTGCAGTGCATCATTGCATCATTGACCAGTTATATGATCCTAAGTGGAGCCTCTACCGGCGGGGTAATTAACCGCGGGCCATGGAGCCGTACATGTCATAAAACTATCACCCACCCTACTTCCTTCTTCCAAAGAGTGGGATACCCTTCCTTTTCCTCCCCAACTTTTCAATAACCAATAAGAATCGTTCTGAGTTTACCTATATATTAAGGAAATTTGTGCGACAAGGGCAGAGTCACTTTGGCAACGCTAAAGTGAACACCCAAATTCTCTTTGATACGTTCGTGTCGTGTTTCAACATTCAATCGGAATTTTTCAAGACCAACTTAATTGTAATTATTTTAGAGCTCGGAGTTTAGAATAATTTCGTTATATTTCGTAAGTTTCGTAATTTTTTTAATTGTGATTGCAATATGGCATTTCGTGCTAGAAAGCAATGCCATCCGGTTCGCGCGTATTTTTCGTATATCGAGGAAGATAATACATCGGAATGTATTATCAAAGTCGGTAATCAGATTTGCGGATATAAGTGTAAGGGCGATCATGCCACAAACTTGGAGCTGCATATGTCATTGAAGCCTCCAAATGAATATTGTTAACTAAGTAGTTTAAAAGTGTGTGAAAAGAGAAGAAGGAGCAACAGTGACACGGTGAACTGCGGCGCAAAAAAAAATAAAAAACAAAATGTGTGTGTAATGCAGTTACCCATACAGCACACTTCGTTGCAGCTGTATTGCAGGAACGTTGCTGCAATATTGCGTTGTTGCAGGTTGCATTGCAAAATTGTAGGAACGTTCCTGCAATATTGCCGTACATTATTGGAGTGGCAATACTCCTACAATATTGCAGCAATATTGCAAGAACGTTGCCGTACAATGTTTCATTGGCAACGATCCTACAATATTGCAAAAATATTGCAAGTACGTTGCCGTACAGTGTTCCATTGGCAACGATCCTACAATATTTCGGCAATATTGCAAGAACGTTGCCGTACAATGTTCCATTGGCAACGATCCTACAATATTTCTGCAATATTGCGCGCTCATCGACGTGCAATGTTCCAGTGGCAACGATCCTACAATATTTCGGCAATATTGCGCGCACATCGACGTGCAATCTTCCACTAGCAACGATCCTACAATATTTCAGCAATATTGCGACCACATCGATGTGCAATGTTTCAGTGGCAACGACCCAGCAATATGCCTACATATTGCCGTGCAATACTGTATTGGAAATATTGTAGAAACGTTACAGCAATATTCTGAAGCAACTATGATACTTTGACGAAATTTGAAATATGACGTCGAGTAGATTCTACAACATCCCACACAGCACAACGTCCCAGGGACGTCGACAGACCGTCCCAGGTACGTATTGTTACTGATCAGGACGTAAAGATGGTCTTTACGTCCTGATCAGTAACAAGACGTACCTGGGACGTTCCTGGGACGGTCTGTCGACGTCCCTGGGACGTTGTGCTGTGTGGGATGTTTCATTTAACTGCATGTGCTAGAATTTCTCGTTGGCCGTTGAAGATATGAAAAAAGTGTTATTGTAAGAGTGGTTTGTACATGAATTTAAATTATAGAAGAAATTTGAAAATGAATTTAATTTGTTTAGATAGAGTAGATACTATATACTTTAATGTGTGAAATTATTATTATTATTAAACGTCTTTATTGCACAAACACGTATATACAATCAAGCAGGAGAAAAGAGATATGAAAAGACAAATGCAAAGGTTTAGTCTAAAGACTACTTTCCAACCTAACCTAAAATGACACCGGGTTATAGTTAGAGTCCGCACCTACAGTGTTAAAAATCCCTAATAGGTTTTTCAAATGAGCGTTTTTGAATAATTTGAGTTTAAAGTTTTGCACGGTAGGAGTCAGGGGGCTACAACTCCCATATGCGATTTTGGGACAGTGTTTCGACTGCCACCTAGGCGGTACCAATTTTTTCGAACTAAAATTCAATATGGCCGTGATCACGTGTTCATGACTCATCTGTGCTCATCTGTAACTGCCAGTAACTGCGTACGCCATTAATATGCGTTCAATCACAGCCAACTCTACTACTAGCTGTGCTGAAAGCAAAACAGCAACACCGCGGGAGACCGGTTTCGACATAGGATATATATCTATATATATATGTATATATAGATATATCCCTGTGTCGAAACCGTTCTCCCGCAGTGTTGCCATTTTGGCTTCAGCACGGCTAGTAGTAGAGTCGGCTGTGGTTCAATGCGTTGCATGCATTTGTGAATTGCAGTGAATTGTTCATCGATGCGAGCTAGTACCTTACCATACCTTACGAAACCCAAACAATTCTATCGAAAAATAAATTTTATAAAATCAGTTTCACACTGACAGGTATGTATATAGTTGAATATATATTTTTAATGTAGTATATGTAGAATATCTTTTTAAATTATAATATTTTTTATAGAGCTATGTCACGACGCTGTTGCGTGCCAAATTGCCACTCTGATTTTTCCATTCCCAATCATATTTTTCCGAAGAATCCGGTTCTTTCTGAAAAGTGGAGAAATGTAGTGTATTCCCCAACAATTGATAATTCGATGATGGAAGAAAGGAAGAAGTACAGAGTGTGTTATCTGCACTTTAAAGAAAATGCCTACATGTGTTCTGCAGTCAAAAGGCGACTAAAAATTGATGCTGTGCCAACTGAGAATCTTCCAAGTAGTGCTTTATCATTATGTAATAATCCTGTGCCAAGTACAAGCACACAAAATGAAAATGACTTTGATGATAGTATTATTAATGATGTCATGGAAGATAATCCAAGTACAATAAATGAAATAATCCCTGGTAATATTATGAATCAACAAACTGAAGAAAATATACGTATAGAAAGAAAAAGAAATATATTAGGTGCTGTAACACGGAAAAAGAATTTATCAGCAACAGCAAAATCTATGTATGAAACGTGTGTCCATATGAAAAAAATGACGGTGCGTTATAAAAGCAAGATGGTGGCATATAAGCAACGCATCAAGGATGCAAAAAAGGTCATTTTTGGAAAATATGGCGAACACCTTGCAAGCAATTTAACAGCCAGCCAAAGATTGTTTGTTGAAATGCAAATCAGGAAAAAGCAGTTTAAAGCTAGGGTAACTTTACGTGCAGTACATAATGTTATTAGCAGGTCACTAAAGAATAGAAGTAGTATTTATTTAAATCATTTAGTGTAACTATTATGAAATGCATCAATTTGTATTACAGTAAAGTTTTGATAAATGCGAAGTGCTTAGTACAGAACATTCTGTTCAGAACGACTCCCATTTATTGAAACTGTACTGTTCTTATATCAATTTATATTATTTTATTTTACACTATTTATCTATTTATATCACTTTTGTATTTGTAATGTACATATAGGGTAGGAGATTTTCAATACAGGAAAAAATATTAGCGTTATCGCTATATAAACAATCTCCAGCGGCATATAGATTATTCCGTACATTTTTTATATTGCCTGGAATCACAACATTGAACACACTATTACAAACTGTTTCCTTAGACACTGGTCAGTAGGGATGCCGATTTAAAATCGATCTTTCAAAGGTCGATCTTTTTTGTCGCGATTTTCGATTTTTTAAATCGATTCTCAAGACAGAGATCGATTCGAAGATCGCATCGCAACCAAATAGCGAATTCGGTATCTTGCACTGACTCTGTGCTCGTGCCAGAAAATGACTTGGATTGGTTGATTCTGATAGAGCTTCTTCGTTTCTATCAGAAACAACGAATCCAAGTCATTTTCTAGCACGAGCACAGAGTCAGTGCAAGATACCGAATTCGCTAAAAGAGATCGTGGATCCCTAGCGGCGTATAGCGTAAACTTTAGAAGTGCGAAATTTGACTACATTCATTTTGCAATTTAGGGTGTCCAAAACTACCGTTTGGCCGGTATTCATAGTCTCTACTTATTCTTAAGCAACTGCTCAAGCATTCGGCATCCTTTACTAGCCATTATGTTAGTAGAAGATACCGCATGCTTAAGCATTTGCTTACTTAGAGCATATAAACATGAAGGAAGCATGTAATAGGCGAAAATGTAGATGGCAATAGAAAGAAAAATATATACATTGGGGACACCTCCTCTCTTTCTAACAATAAAAAAATACACTGCCGCCCCTGGCGCTAGAAAGAGAAGGGGTGTCCCCAATGTATATCTTTTTCTTTCTATCGCTGTCTACATTTTCTCCTCTTGCAGCTTCCTCCATGTTTATATGCTCTAAGTTTGCTTAAGAAGGTTAAGGTTAAGGTTAAGGTTTTTATTTTCTCTTAGAATACAGCGTATATTCCAACAGATGGCACTTCAAGTAGTTCACTTATTCAGCCCAACGAACATTAGTCTATCAGTCTCATCTCTCACTTACTTCTATATCACCTGTTTTCGCTTTGTATCCTCCTACTCTCTCTTACTCACGCCCACGCATACATGTGCACACCCACACTTCCGTACTCCTATCCGCTCACTCTTATTCCACTAACAGGTATTTCATTCCGCTCCGCTTTCTTATTCCATCCAAACTTTGTACTTTCAGACTCATCCTTCCCCGCCGCTCGCGATTTTTTTTTCCGTCCACTTATAGCTATACCCTGACTTTCTCTTTATTGGATTGGGATTGAACTCTTTCCCTATCACTTCAGGTACCCATATCATAATCATAGAATTGCATTGCTTTCCGTACACTTTATATGTCTCTTTTTATTTTGTTAAGGAACCCTATTATTATTTTCCCTATTGCTGGTTCTTTCTCATTTATCCTATTAACGATTTCCTCCCCCTCTCTTATCCCCTTTCCCTCTATTCTCACTCTGAATTCCTCTCTCATCTCCGCATATCTCTCACATTTCCATATGACGTGGTTCAGGTCCTCTATGCCCTCCCCACACTCGCATTCCGGTGATTCAATTAATCCTTTCCTGTGAAGGGATTCTGCTAAATTGTAATGATTTGACCGAATTCTGTTCATAGTAGTTATCGATTTTCTCTCCAAGTTTCCCATTTTCTCAAACCATGGGCCTCTCTTGCCCACATTGTTCGTTGTTAGATTGAAGTATTTTCTTCCTTTTTCTTTCCCTTCCTCCTTCATGTCCCTACTTGAATTGTCCCATGCTTTTTTTACCATCGATACCTTGAGATCCTCTGCCGGTATTTTCCACAGGTTATTTGGCGACCCTTTCGTTAGTTCTTTTGCCTTTTTATCTGCTTTTTCATTTCCAATTACTCCCTTGTGTGCTGGCACCCACGCTATCCTTATTTTCCCTGTGTTTGTGCCTTCATCGGGGTTTCTTTCTTTGTATCTTTTTTCTCTTTCTAATAATTGCTCCCTTATTCTTTTGATTCTCCTGTTCTTTCTCTTCTCCTTTCTCTCACCTTCCCCGCCTTTACTGATTCCCTGGAGCACACTCATAGAGTCCGTTAGGATCAGCACGTCCAGCTCTTCGTATTCTCTATTCGCTATTTCTATAGCTTTTTCTATGGCAATAGCCTCCGTAGTGTAGATTGTGGCTTTGTTACTTATGCTGAGCCCTTCTTCTTGCCAACTGCCTGTACTATTTTTTTTTATTATTATTCCCACTCCGTTAGCTTCGGCGTTCGGTATCTTTGACCCGTCCGTATATATATCCACCCCCGCTCGAGCATTTATCCTCATCTTCTCTTTGATCTCTTGGATTAGCATGGTATCCCCCCCTGCCAAGGTCGTTCCCATACTCTTCCCCAGCTCCCATTCTATAATCTCCTCTATATCCTTCTCCTCTTCGGTGGTCTCCTCCCTTGGCTCATTTTCCCATTCCTCCTCCTCTTCTATGATCTCCTTCACTTCACACGTGTCCCTCCATACCTTAATTATGTCCCATGGCCTTTCCTCCGCTTCTTCTCCTCTCGCTTCCTCCAGTCGTCTGACTGCCTCCAGGGGTTCGCTTCTTCTTTTGCTTCTCTGGTCAATTATATACCTCTGAGCTAGTAATTTCCTTCTATTTTCCATGTCCATGATACCAGCCTCCACCATCATTACATTTGTCGGGGTGGTCAACCTATACCCCATTGCCGTCCTGATCCCTGCGTTTTGAATTTTCTTGATCTTGTCCCCTATTTTCTCATTTTTACCGCTGTAGTACACTGATAATCCATATTCCATTATTAATCTGACAAGTGATTTGTACAGAATTAGCATTGTCCCCGGATTAGCTCCCTTTTTTATGTGTCCTATATATCTCAGTATATTTAGTCTCTTCCTGGCTTTATTTGCCATTCCCTCCACGTGTTCCTCGAATTTGAGTTTCCTATCCAACGTTATTCCTAGGAATTTTGTATTGTTTTCTTCTTTTACTTCCGTGCCCTTGACTTCTATCGTTATCCCGCCTCTTCTGGTTGTCCTGTTTTTTTGTGAAAAGTTAACCATTTTAGTCTTGCTCTCCGCTATATCTAGCTTAATTTCATTTAGGTTTTCTACTATTTTTTTGACTGCTTCTTCCAGCGTCCTTACATTTAACTCTTCTGCATTGCTGGTGGCGTATACTACTACCCAGATAGCACAGAACGTTTTAAAAACGTCCATTTTATGTCCATTTTAGGTCTGAACGTCCACGGCTTGATTTGTGAAAATGGACGTTTTTAAAACGTTTTCTGGACCTTTTCTGGACGTTTTATGGACGTTTTTTGCAGACGTTTTAAAAACGTCTTTTGCAGACGTTTTCAAAACGTCCAGAATACGCTTTGGTTATCTACAAAACAGGCGTTCAAAAGAGGCTGTGTGCCATGTGATAAATGCGGATAGATTAGGATACATGAGTTCAAGGAAAACCAAGGATTGTAATCGCTGTCTAACCCAAACCATCCACGAAATATGGATAGATCGCACAGGTAAAGCCTAATTAGATCTACATACATATATACATATAAATGTTTATATGAACATTTGTTCAAAGAAACAGTAGAAAACCAAAAACACAGAGGCATTTGGTTAAATGTTTCTAACCGAATGTTTGTAAACGTTTGTTCATACAGTTTTTATACAGCTCTCATAACGTATTTGTACAGTTTTTGTATATTTGTTTCAGTATTTGTGGTCATAGGTATGTAGTTCTAGGTTAGGGTTGGAATAATTTTTAAATTTTAGGTTAACGAATTGGCAAATTTTGATGATTCCAATCAGTATAATTTTGTAAAACGGGCGCTAATGTCGTTGATGACCAATGGATGTTGCATTGCTATTTAGTTGTCCTTGGCAGAAAAGGGAAAAAAGATTTCCATAAATTAAACGTAGCAACGGTTTTAATATGTAACTATCACCCTTATTTTACTATTCCTAATATTGATTACTGTAAAATTTAATGTAATGTTTCCTCGAAATTCTTGTTTAAGGTGCAGCAGAACACAGGGAAATGGCAGAGAATAGAAAAAATACAGAGCTGTCTATTTAAGTGCACATCCATATCTATTTTAAGTGAATATATTCTGTATATTGGACCTCGTACTAACATATTCTTGTATCTATTGTAAGTGCATATATTCTGCATTATTTCTGAATTCAACAAATAAAATAAATTGTTATCGAGTTTAATCTTATTTTGAAAACCTTTTACTTCCTTAAATTTTTATTAAATCCAACCAGTACCGTCAAGCGTCCCAAAAACGTCCTGAAAACGTCCTGAAAACGTTTTAAAAACGTCCAAAAAACGTTTTAAAAATGTCCAAAAAACGTTTTAAAAACGTCCAGAAAACGTTTTAAAAACGTCCTGAAAACGTCCAGAAAAGGTCCTGAAAACGTTTTAAAAACGTCCAGAAAACGTCCTGAAAACGTTTTAAAAACGTCCAGAAAACGTCCTGAAAACGTTTTAAAAACGTCCTAAAAACGTTCTGGTTTGTGAAAATGGACGTTTCTAGGACCTTTTCTGGACCTTTTCTGGACGTTTTTAAGACGTCCTGAACGTCCGACTTGGACGTTTTTAAAACGTTTTTAAAACGTTTTGGTGCTATCTGGGTATATCGTCCGCATATTGCAATATGTTGACCTTTTGCCTATCTATGTTGTTTGTTATATCTGCCGTATATATATTATAAAGTGTGGGGCTCATTATTGCTCCCTGGGGTAGTCCCTTCTTTTGGATCCCAGACTTCGGTTCTGCATAACTTCTTATACATTTAATTTCTCTTCCCATTATCCATTCCTCTACAAACTTCGTTATCCTCTCAGGGCATCCCTTTTGTCTTAGACTTCTCGTCAACATTTCTCCGTCCACGTTGTCGTACGCCGCCTCGACATCCATAAATACCACCAACGTGTCTCTTCTGGTTTCAAATCCAGTCCTTATATCGCTGGTTAGAATCATTAGGTTGTCTGTTGTCGATCTTCCTCTCCTGAAGCCATTCTGCGACCTATCCATTATATCGTTTCTTTCCGCCCATTTGGTTAGTCTGTTATTCACTATCCGTTCCATGATTTTACCTATACAATTTGTGAGTGAGATCGGCCTCAGTGCCTTCTTATTGGGCTTATCCAAGAATATGACAATCGCCCTTTTCCAGCACCTTGGAATTTCTTGCGTTTCCCATACTTCCTTGTATATTTCTTTTAGCATTTCCACATATTCTGGTATCAGGTTTTTGAAAATTGCGTAGTCTACTCCGTCTTCTCCTGGCGCCGGTTTGCTGTTTGATCTTTCTATAGCAGTAATAACTTCCCTTAGCGTGATCTCGCTGTTCCATCCCTCTTCGCTTATTTCTTCTCTATTCCTTCTTCCTTCCTCTGTTCCCGTGTGCGCACCGACCGGTTCGGCTATCAGTTTTTTGATTTCTTTCTCCTCCAACGCCTCTCTTTCCTCTGCCGATGTAATTTTATTGTTAGCATTAATGAAATTATTATCGCATCCTTTTTGTATATTCTTGATTTTTCTCCAGATTTCTGTTCCGTGAGTATGATGGTTTATTGTAGTCGCCATTCCTTCCCATGCTTTATTTCTTTTATTTCTAATAGTCTGTTTCACCTCACTTTCCATCTTCTTGTACCTTTCCCAATTTTCTTTCGTTGGGTTCTTAACGAATCCCATGACCGCTTTTCTGCGATCCTTTTTCTTCTCCGTGCATTCTTCATCCCACCATGGGTATTGTCTCACGTAGTGTTTTCGATTCCTCGGAGTCTCCCCTCTCCTGCTTCTGTTCGTTCCTGCCACTCCGCTATTATCTCCATTCTCCCTTCCTTCCGTATTCGCCTGTATCATGGCTTCTTTAATATTATTTATAAACATGTCACTTTTTTCCTCTATCGTACTGCACCCGTCAATTCTCTTTTTTAGGTTTTCTTCTTCTCTTATCTGATATAGTTTAAATGCTCTCCAATCCGTTTTATCATTTTTAAACTTTCTTGTTGTAAATCCTTTCTTTTCTCCCCTTATTAACCGACCGTTTATCTGCATTCCTATTACTTGGTGGTCCGACCCCAATGTTTCTCCCTCCTCTATTATGTCCGCTCCTTGGTAAACGCCGAATGTAGCTATTATCAGGTCGATGTTGGAGGGTCTATATTTTCCGGATCCGGTCCTTGACGTTGTATACTCGTTTACCACAAACAGGTCCTCCTCTTCGATCCTTTCCGCTAATAGGTCCCCATCCCTATTATTATTATGGCAGTTCCACAGTTTGTTACTTGCGTTCATGTCCCCCATTATTATTGTCTCTACGTTGTCTCTTCGGTTTAAGAATAGCTTTCTCCATTCTTCTTTGTTAAGTGTATAGTTCGGATTTTTATATGCTAATATAATATCCATTTCTCTTCCCTCCATATACAGCGTGATAGCCATTATTTCTGTTTTGCCCTGAACCCATCTAATGTCCTCTCTTACTTTCATGTTTATGTCGTTTTTGATTACTATGCCTATGCCCCCCCCCTCTTTTTGTACTCTCCCTATCCCTCCTGTATATATTATATCCCTTTATCCCAAACGTGTCCCTAGGTGTCAGCCACGTTTCCGTAACCCCCATCAGGTCATACTCCCTGATCCTCTCCCTGAATTCTACTGTTTTCCCTCTAATACTTCTCGCGTTCCACATCGCAATTTTAAATCCCCTGTGGTTGTCCCCCATTTCCATTCCGTATAATATACTAATAAACTATGAGATATAATGTAATATAAAAATACTGTATATATAGAATATATATGATATATAGTATAACAAGTATAGACTACGAAGTAGAATCTAATCTTAGAATATAAAATTAACCTTTTAACTATCCTATGCTTATCAGTCTTATAGTATTCGAGACTGTCTTTTGTTGTCCTAAACTGTCCTATCGCTTTCCCTCTTACCCCTCTTCTCCTCTTCGTCCCCTTTCATACTGCTGTCCGAGGTTCCTGGCCCTGTTTCCATTTCCTCCAGCCATTCCGGGGATCCCACGCTCTCAAATTCACTCTCCGTGTAGTCCATTTCTTCTTCCTCTGTTTCCCCTGATCCCTTGCGTTCTGTCCTCCTTTCTTCTCCAGTTAATTTGCCCGTCTCGTTTGCTTTTGCTTCCGAAGCCTCTCTGTTTCTTTCAGCCATTTTGTCATCATCATTTCCTACTTTTTCCTCCGTATTCTCTCCCTTGTTGTCCTTGTCCTCCCCTTTCTCTGTGTTTGGTTCCAAAGTTTCCTCCGTCTCCTTTCCTCCGCTCTTGCTCTTGTTTTTCCTATCTTTTTTTGGGAAAATCATCTCATACGGTTGTCTGTGAATGCCGTTCCATTCCTCTTCTGTGTCAACTTTCTCACCTTTTTCCACCTCATTTAGTTTGAGGTTAAGTTTCTTTAGTAGTTTCTTTTCTTTCACAATTCTCACTATTTCTTCCAATAATTCTTCCTCCATTTGTTTGTTCAGTCTGTCCTTGGTGTCATTGTTTTCTTTTCTCCTTCTTCTTTCCTCATATCTTGCTCTCTCTTCTTCCTTCTCGTTGTAGTGTGTCTTATATGTGTTTGTTGGAACGTCCTGTTCTGGGTAGATTTCCTGCTCGTTTACCAGGTCGTGCACCCTCGGGATGAAGTGGAGTCTTTTATCTTCTTTCTGTCCTCTATATCTTGTGTCCCTTCTCGTTCGATCGGTGCAACCATCGTCATCCTTTCTATTTTTTGGTCTGTATTCATTATTATTTATTAAAATTTTGCTACCATGGCCCCATCTGTTTTGTTCCGGCCTTCTATCGTCGTACTGTAGTTCTTCCCTGCTTTCTTCTTCCCCTCTTCGGTAGGATCTGTGTTCCTTATTTCTCTCCCACGCTTTTTTAAGCTTTCCTAACTCTTTTTCCACTGGGTATTCTAGCCTTTCCCAGTACTCTATTTTCCTTTTTTTCCTTAAGGCTGGGAAGTTGTTATTTCCGGTATCCTCTTCTTCCTCCTCCTCTGCTCTTCTCGCGTCGTACCCGTATTTATTGATCATTTCTTCTCTCCTGACCATTTCTGCCGCTACTTTATATGAGGTATTCTTATATGCCATGATTTTTTTTATCGCAGCTTCCTTTTGGTAGTGAGGACACTCTCTTGCGGTGCTTATGTGCTCTCCTTTGCAGTTGCAGCATCTCGGATTCTCCGTGCATCTTCCATGATACGGTTTTGTGCATATAAAGCATCTTCTATCCGGTGCTCTGCACGCCATTTGGATGTGTCCAAATCTCAAGCACTTGAAACATTGCTTCACCGCCTCTATGTATGGTTTGACGTTCAGCCACACATGTCCGTATCCTATTAACAGTCTAGTAGGAAGCGAATCGCCTTGCATTTTTAGCAAAATTGCTTTTCCCTCCTCCCATACTGCCTTTCCGTCCTTCATCCTTCTGTGCTTGAGCCTCTCCAGTGTAAATATCCCCTGGTTGGGCATCAGTTGGTCCTCCAAATCCTGGATGGAGTCTTCCCATTCATTTATTACTCCCTTTCTGTATTTCCATCTCCCCGGTATGTATGCTCCGTAGTCGCATGACTTCAGTTGGTTCCTCAGCATTTTGTTGGCGTCCTGTCGGTTATTATAGGTCACCTCCGCTCTGTTGAACCCCACCATTTTCAGACTCTGGAATTTTATTCCTGTGTCCATTAGGATTTTGTATATCTTAAAAAGGTTAGCTTTTTTGCTTGTCTTAATTTTATCTTTATTTATCACCACCGTTATCATATATTCGTCGCGTTGCGAGTCCCAGTCGTATTGGTCGCACGTGTTCTTATCACCCGTTTCCTGGTCGTAATGATTCGTTCTTTTGCTTACCCAGTTATCCTCGTCTCCCGCTCTCGTTTCTTCCTCTCCCTCTATGTTCACGTCTTTATCTCTGCTTTTGGCCTTTTTGCTGTTCTCTCCTTCGTTTCCTTCGTTTGGTTCTTTTCTTTTCTTATTTCTATTTATTGCTTTATACTCGTTCCTTTCCCATTCACTTTGCGTTTCACGTTGTATTGCGTTTCGGTTTTTTCCTACTTCCTTGTCTTTCCGCATGGCGTCGTTCTCACGCCCCTCTTCCGGTTTATTACCCATCTTTACCTTTAAGTGCCCTTCTTCCGTAATTCCTTTTTCTCTTACCTTTTCTTCCTCTTCTCTCATGTTCTCCTCACTGAGGCATTCCCGCCTATTATTTCTTTCTATCTCCTCCTTTCCATTGTCGTAACCTTCCTTCCTTTGCCTTCCTTCCTTTGTACCTTCCTTTTTATATTTTTTCTTTCCCGCCATTTTCCCTTCTTCATTGGTCTTGTCTTGCATCTCTTTACTTTCTTCCTCTTTTTCATCTGCCTGCTTCCATGCTCTCTTTCTATACCCTATCTCCTTTTCCTCATGCTTCCTCTCACTCTCTCTCCTTACACTCTCCCCCTCCCTCCGGGGGCGAGCCTTGTCCTCCAGCCTAACCTATCCTTTTTCCTCTTCTATTTCTTTCTTCTCTCAATGTTTTCCAATATTTTCTTTCCCCGCTATATTCTTCTCTCCCCTCTCTCCTTTCGACCGTTCGCACTATTTCCTAGAGTCGTATATTGCCTCTTCTTTGACTTGGTCAATCCCGTGCTTTCAGCGTCCCGTCGCCACCATCCCTCTTTTTCTTCTTAAGAATAAGTAACGACTATGAATACCGGCCTTTATATTCTTTTATTATAATGAATCGATCTCGACAGAATCGATTTTTTAGGTTCCGATTTTTTTACGAATCGATTCTTTGCACAACGATCTGAATTGAATCGAAAAATCGATTCTACGGGAAAGATCGGCATCCCTAGTGGTCAGGGGGCTACAACTCCCATATGCGATTTTGGGATACTGTTTCGACTGCCACCTAGGCGGTGCCAATTTTTTCGAACTAAAATTCAAAATGGCCGTCCATAAGGCGGTTAATTTAAATTATAAAATTTCAATTTAAAGCTTCGGGCGGTATTCATAAACGTGTCTTATTCTTAAGCAAATGCTTTAATTCATTTGCTTAGGAATAAGACACGTTTATGAATACCGCCCTACAAATACATCACAGTACTGGCATTACTACACTTTTTCTTAAAAAAATTAATATTTGGAGAACGGAGCTAAAAACAACTACAATAAATATTCGTAAAAATTATTTTATTTCGCCTTTAATTTTACGATTAGCTTGTATACACCATGTATTTATAAAAGTAATCGCAAATGTTTTTAACATTTTTTTTTTAGAATGCAGTAATGCATATCACACGTATATCTGTCCGTGAAGCTTATATTCGTATTCAATTCGGTTGACAACCCTAAACTTACTTCGTGCGAATGCCATTTTGTATTTATATATTCTTTCATAATCGGATATGCTCTTTCATACGCACTATTAATTATATTGTGACGTCCCGACCCTACCACACGACTTAGTGTCAACGAGCGTCACCAGAGGTCTCCAATCTTTCTCGCTAGTCCTCAATAATCCTTCAAACATTCATATATATACAAGTTCCGAAATTATATCCTCTGTGTCCCCGTGTGTGTCTAGGGCAGGTGCCGTCAGTTTCCTCCTTCTCCGAGGATATAATGCTGGAGAAGGAGGAGGCGGAGAGGGACCGCGAGCGGGCCGGTTTGCGGCCCCGTCGCGCGGTTCGGGCGGGAAGGCGCCCCAACGGATGACCCGGGGCCGGGGGAGGCCGAGCGGCGACTTAGTCGATTTAAGGTCGCCCCGCTCCCCCGGTACAGGCCCCGGGTCTCGTTGACGCGTTCCCCCTCAGTTGAGGGGGAGTGGGAAGAGGAGTGCCCGTACGCCCCCCGGTGAGAGTGGGGGGCGTGTGATGACGGGTGTAGGGAAGGAGGCAAAGGGCGGCGGCCCGCGTTGCGTTGGGCCGTCGATGGCCGTTCGAGAGTGTGCGATCGAACTCGCGGGACAAGTCTTGGCGGCCGATAGTGGGCCGCCCCGCTGGCGAACCGCCAGCCGCCCCGTGCGAGGGTGCCCACGTTAGGGCCCCTCATGGCATCGGGCGGTTCAAGGGCGGTCCTCAAGGCCGTCAATGTCCCGGCCCGTCCGTGACTCCTAACATCTTTGTTGCGGCGGGTATGAGTTCGATCGCGGGGTCGCTGAGCGGGGCGTCGGGGGACGCCACCGCTCCGGACTAGCGACCCCGGATGAGGCGGCACGGACGCGTGGTCCGTCGCGTGCCGCCAGCCCAGGTGAGTGTAGCTGGGGGAGGTATATAATACTCCCCCAGGGAAGACCCTGCAGGCTTTTGCGCGGAGTTGCACTCATGCGCAGGAGGGGGGGGCAAGCGAATGTATCGCTAGTTTGCTCTCGCGTAAGTCCTTCCCCTCAGGCGCGCAACTCCGCGCACGAGGAAGA